>JADLIF010000900.1:0-18870 GCA_016648015.1 Steinernema khuongi | reverse complement strand
TCATCGGCGTGTTGAAATCGCACCTAGGGTATCATAAGAAAAGAAACCACCTATGTTGGTTGGGATGGCGCTCGATCTCGTTTGTATAAGTAAGTTAATCTAGCAGCTCTCAGTCTCATGGAGGCAAGAGTCCTCCACCCCCCTACTCAATGATAACCCAATGACACAACTATCGCAAAGGTAGCAGATAGTATTGATGGTCGTAATCACGTTCTCTGTCACGCTCTGTAGTCCATTTCCATGAGTCCAGATCAACAAGACTCATGTAAACATGCATTTTCAAGAATTGTGGGTTGACCCGATGACAGCTCTGACAATGTGATCCTCTCCCCATAGAAACTACGCCGAGCTAACTTATTAAATCACCGAAGAAGGAACAACAAAGGCTTAACGAAATAGGTTAAAGGGGGCGTCATTCCTGCTGGTCGACCATGGAGAACTTGATGCCGAAGTTGGCCAGGCGCTCGTAGATGCGCGTCTTGGCGAAGGCGGCGGCCGTGGTGAAGACGCCTCCCTTGGGGGGCAGGGAGTCGCGGTCCTGGAGGACGGTGAGCGCCGCCGAGAGCACACAGAAGGAGGTGGCGATGTATCCGGCATCGGGACCGTCACAGCGAGCTGCCTTCTTCACGGTGGGCTTCGCCGGGTGCTCCTGATCGTAGGGCAGCTTGTCTTCCCAGCCAGTGCCGAAGAACCAGTAGGTGAAGGAGGCCTGCAATCAGAGAGTTAAGGCGAGTCTTTGGGCTGTGGGACAGGGAAGATTAGAATCCTATCCTCCTACTCACCTGCTCCATCTGCTTGCGCGTGGGTCCGCTGTTCTTGAACATGTAGAAGCTGCACTGGTCGGGGTACTTCTGGAGGATCTTGCGCGTGAACTCGAAGTGGACCATGTACTGGAAGACGACGAGCCAGAGCATGAGCATCAGGGACCAGAAGAGCGACTGGACGCGGATGTAGGTCTCCAGAAGCACGGGGCGCTGCTCGCGCTCCGTGTAGTCGTAGTACTGCGATCGGTTGACGACGCTCTTGTCCGCGCCCATGAAGGGCAGCGCGTAGCCGCCAAGCGAGGGCAGCTGCCAGAGCATCGGGTGCTTGGGAAGCTTGTACTGCGAGCGGGGGATCTTCGTCGGCATGATCTCCTTGCGGATCTTGCCAAGGCCGTCCGTCTTCGCCGCCGCCATGCCCAGGATCAGGGTCTGGTAGGTTCCCGCGTTGAAGGAGTAGCCCTGAAGGGGAAGATGAGATTCTCTTTCCTTCTTTAGGTGACACTTACAGCCTCGCCGGTGTTCAGCTGAACGAAGGACTCGACGTGGTTGAGGTCGCCTCCGAAGTGCGTCTTGATGAAGTTGACTCCCAGGTCGCAAGGGATGCTGTCCCAGCCACAGGCGCCGACGATGTACACGCCGTTCTCCTCGGCCTGCTTCCCGTAGGTCATCTGCATGCGCTCCAACCACTAAACACAGGGTTTACGTTCGGAAAGGGAAAAGGGACTCACCGCGGGCTCTCCAGAGATGTCGACGTGGCTGGCGCCGTTCTCAACGGCGGCTTTGACCACGGCCTCTCCGTGGAGTCGGTACTAAAGACGGATTTCCTTAACTACCGTAATCACAGTCAAGGAAACCTACCGGTCCGACGGCGTTGATGACCACCTTGGCCAGCTTGGCCATCTCGGCGAGCGTCTCAGGCTTGCTGGAGTCGGCGACGATCATCTTCGTCGTCGAGAGGTCCTTGTCGACGGCGGCGCCCACCTTCTTCAGGGTAGCCTGGAGCTTCACTTCGCTGCGGCCAGCCACGGCGAAGGTCACGTCGGAGTACTCCGAGCGGACGAGGTTCTCCAGGACAACGGCGCCCGTGTAGCCCGTGGCTCCGTAGATCACGATGTCGTAGCGTTCGTTCACCATCTGGAAGCAGAAAATAAGAATGAAGAAGGAAAAATGGAGCGGAGGACGCGATCAGAGCGAAAAATCACGCACGCAATACAGTATAATCAGACCTTATGCCTCCCAGTACTGTAAGATGAATCTGAAGCGTCATAAACTTGCGAATAAAGAGATATGGGCAAGACGGCGGTATGGGCCTTGATCAGTGCGGATAATATAGATCACCCAAACCTCACTTGGATTCATAGAAGTGGCAATACAAATAGACGATCAAGACGCGGTATGGCAGAAGATCTCTAAAAAAGAGAAAGGAGAAAACAGAGCTCTACTTGGGAGCTTATCATGACAACTCATTCTCGGACAAATGCATCATCTAACTACAACCAAACAAGGACAAACAGGAGTCAATAGGCAAACAGAACGACTGAATAGTTAAAATCAAGCCAAAGTGGATTGCAATCAACAAGGGTTCGCGAAGATCCCTTCCATCACAGGAGAGAAGAAGACGCAGTGCCGAAAACGCGATCAGCGCCGACTTCGCACCGTTTCGGCGACAATCGATCGCGCGGAGAACTTCTCGCGCTGAGCGAAGTGGGAAATGCGAAACGATGCCGTCGGCGGAGCTGGGAACAAGGACGCCCGGACGATCTTTGCCCGAGAAGGCGGAGGCAGTAAACAGCGTCGTTGTGCAAGAAATAGAACCATTCGTCACCGTGAATGTCATCTGGCTTGCAAGATGGGCATTCCACGGCGATTTCCACGAGGGAACTTCGAAGGAAACCAGAACCACCCTGCATACCGTAATCCTACAGTACACCAGGATGGTTATCAAACTTTTCAGGTTTCCACGAATCGAATGTCCGAGCTTCCCTATCCTCTCGAGAACTCTAGAAGACTCACAATTGAAAATATTGCGAAAGTTTGGTTCGTTCTAGGTCTTGGAAATCTTATCTCCCGAGACCTCATTCTCGTTTGACCCTCCGCCCCGGCCCATGCGCTTCTTGCTTGGCTCGTTCGTGCGCCATCGCGGATGTGACAAAACGAAGGGCGATCTTTGACCTAGGTGCTGAAACGAGTAAACAAAGTAGTTGTGGAGCAAATAAAACAGTTTATCTATTTGCCCGTCCTACCGTGGAGGGAATCAATGGAATTAGGCCGGCGAATTGCATTTTTACAACTCTCCAAGAAGGAGGAATTCGGAATCCGGAGATTCGATGAGGATTCTTAACGTTTCTGTTGCACGCCTTGTCCCATAAACTACGGAATCCAGTGGCAATCCATTCTAGGAGCCGAAGTGAACGACGGAAATTGACCACTTAAAAACCCGGCTATAGCTTTGGCTTAGATTTCAGGAATCGAGGTCCATTTCTGATCTCAAACTCCGCTATCTTTTGTTCATATTCTCCAAGCAACAACACCATTTCTGATCCCTTAAATTACTTTCTCGAAATTAAGCGTTCTTTCGTCTTCAATTCCCTAAAAACTCAATCACATCTCGACACGAGCGTTTTAATCAAAAGATCCTTCTTTTTCCTTCTCCCGAAGCGCCTCAGGAAACGTTCGCGGATATCAGGAAAGACAAAACCCACGTGCGGAAAAGGTTTCAAGAACCGCGACGAACTCCAATCACGTAGCACGACCACTTCCCAACCCTTGGGGCGACGTTCCGAAACAGAGTGGAGAAGAATAGGGGGTGGCAGAGGGGCACAGGGCAAAGTACTCCGCCAGAAGAGCCCAAAAACGACGGAAGACAGGCGCCGAGGGAGGGAGTCCATTGGTGCACGGCTTGTAAATCGCCGCGCTCTGTGCAAACGGCGACTTTTTGGTCCTTTTTGTACGCGCCCTCTGCTCTCCTTATCACGCCACAACACCCCACCCGCGGATTGTTCGATGCTGTGAGGATGGCGAGAGGCGCGGAGAGCTTATCAGGGGCCTGGAGCGGGGGTGCAGCAGGCAGTGATTCTGCGAAGATTCTAGAGTTGGAGGGAAGAGGAGTGGAACGTTGCAAAGATAGAAGGCTCAGTGATACTTAGGGTTCATTTCGACCAGAATATTCATCTTTGTGGCTTTGTGAGCTTCAAATAAGTATAGGATTGCTGTGGCTGGCTTCTTTGCCAAAAATACAATCAGCCTGGAAATGATCTGTTTCAATGGAGTACACAACTCTCTCCAGAGCAGCTTATCGATCTTTCAAAGGTGTCAATCTAATCTCCGAGAACTTTATCATTTTCGATCGATCAGATGCGCTTCAACCGTACTAGTAAACTGAAGCCCAGAACTTCCATCTAGTTTGCTGAGGCTCTAAGCCCTAGGGAGCATTTATCCCCCAATTGGACTATGTTGTGAATGTGATGAATGTGCGCTGACAAGAGATGTCATCGGGGCGATCTTTGTCCGACGCTGTGGACGACAGAGCGAAAGTGAACAAATAGATGACTCGCTTCAGAAACGCATGAAATGGGGCAATCGACTTTGGAGCGCTAAAGGCCACAGAGGAAATTGCATCGATGTAAATATTTGCGAGGCGTTCAGTTGACAGTGTGACAGATGACGTCAACGAATGGACCCTAAAAATAATGCAAATTCATGATGTGTATCTTAAATGCGTATTGATCATCATCCAATTACAAAAATTCGCTTACAAATTGCGCAGCTACTACTCATTGTAAGTGTCAAACAAATTTGGACAAATCACAAGTCACAATGGTAAAAAATTCCAAATATTACAAATTAATGACACAAAACCATTCAAACTCTAGGGCACCCCACTGGATGCTCAATCCTGGAAGCCCCAAATTAATCTTGACTACTTTCTCTGTTAGATGGAACCAGTTCTCAGTTTCCTTATTTGTGGCTAGCGATACAAGAGAAAAACAACATCTTCTCCATTACACACTGGAGCCGGAGCAGCTGATACTTCCTTCCGACTTTGGACCAACAAAGAAGGACTACAAAGAACTAATTGATATAAGAAAGTGTAGACCATATGATAGATCATATTTAAAAATTTGACGGCTGGAAGGAAGCTGGCCTCCTCATATCAGGAACCATATCAGTTGTTTGAATTGCAACCAAAATCGACACAAGCACTAAAGGCTCCTGAACTCTAATTTTCCTCTTGCCACGTCATCAAATTCCAGAGTCTTTTTACGGTTGTTGATCGCAGGGCGTACAAAAGCCTACGTGACTACGCTTCGGCAAAAAGCGCAGATTGCAGCATAATCGATGGTTCAGCATGTATCACTCGCTGATTAGCCACTGGTCGCTACTGGTTCGCCGTTCACTGAAGGCACTGATAGAGGGCGGGGGGCAATTGGCGAAAGATTGAACTAATGGACTCGCGAAACGACATGGGACCGAAGCATCTTACTATTCCTACTCTTTGATACGCCCACGTCTGTTTTAAATAGTTTAAAAAAATTCAAGCTTAAAGCTGAGAACATGCTCAAGTTGTAGTCCATGTTTCTTATCAGACCCTGTAAAAAGCACCTGGGTTGTACCGTGAGTTTTTGCATGTTTGCAAATACGCAAGAATGAAGACCTTATACTTGGAATGTTCGCGTTCCAGCCAGCATCAGTGAGCATGCACAAGCATGATCTTTTTTACATACTTTCTGGTTTAAAAGAAGCACATTTAAGTAAAGAAAGGGAGACATTCAAAATAAAATTATCACGTCGTTTTGCAACAAAAAGAACGGAAACACATGAGTCAACAGTCACCTCGGTTTTAAGTCACCTATTACTCCAATGCTACAACATTTATACACAGCACAACAGGGCACATTTGGTGTAGCCCTTGCCGAACTACTTGATTTCCATTTCTGCTTTCTATCCACGACTGTTTGAAGCGCTCGTTTTAGGAGAAGGGTCACGCTGTGGTCCAAAGGTGGATTGTATTCTTAAGGCTCGGTCTCTTGACTGTAGCGAAACGCATGTGTTGTATTCTGTATCGAGCGCCGTCATCGATCGATCTGTCTTCCTCTCCCTGGAAATGACACCAAAACGGTTTGACGTGGTCTTATTCGGAGCCACTGGGTTCACCGGGTCAATACTACTTGAGTATTTGCTGACCTCGAAGTATTCCCGCGTGACCCATGCCGTAGCAGGGAGGAACGAGGAGAAACTCCGATCGACGCTCCGCTCGGTCGGAGATCGCCTCGGAGAAGACGTCTCCTCCACGAAGGTCATCATCGCCGATTCGGGGAACCCCGAGTCCTTGGCGGCGATGGCCAAGCAAGCCAAGGTGCTTGTAAACGCAGTCGGCCCAGTTAGGTTGCAATCCGATTCAAGGCTTGAGTCCTTATCTTTAGTACCGACTTCACGGAGAAGCAGTTGTGAGGGCGGCGATAGAAAACGGCGCTCACTACATCGACGTGGCTGGGGAGCCCGCGGTAGGCTACGGTCCCTAATTTGTCGAAACCTTGCAAGATCTAGTTCCTGGAGAAGATGGAAATGAAGTACAACACGTTGGCCAGAGAAAAAGGCATTTTCGTGGTGGCAGCCTGTGGATTCGACAGCATGCCGTGTGACCTAGGCGTCCATTTCTTGAAACGGAGCTACAGGGGTGACCTGTGCTATGTGGAGACCGTCTTTCAGAACCAATATGGAGAAGCGGTAAGTACACTAAAGATAGGAATCTACTTCACTCTACACATGTTAGGGATATACCGCGTCCGCTACGACCTACGATACCCTTATCCACAGCCTCTCGGAGGAGAAGATCGACGAGCTCCGTCGTGTCAGGAGTAAGATCATGCCAGAAAAGATGCCTCTCTCGAAGTTCAAACCGCCCAAGAGGCCCGTTGTGAGCTACTTCCCCGAGGTGAAAGGCTACGTGACGCCCTTCCACGGCGCCGACAAAAGCGTCGTCTCCCGCTCGCAGTACTTCGACTTGACCGAGAACCGGGAGAGACCCCTCCGGGTGGAGACCTACTTCCGGGGGCAGAGCTTCTTCTGGGCCAGTGCACACCCCCTATGGCTCGGAGCCTTCCGGAGCGCTGTGCAGCACAAGTGGGCACGTGACGTCCTTAGAAGGCACCCGGAGTTCTTCAGTTTTGGGATGTTCTCGCGTGAAGGAGCCACAAGGGAGCAGCTGGACCAGGTGAACTCCACTTGGATTCCCTATTTAACCATTGCAGACCACGTTCACCTACTGGTTCTTCGGCCATGGCTGGAACGATAAGCTCCCTCTGAACAAGGAGCACAGCTCCCCTCCAGAGGTCAGGATCGTCGCCCGGTGCCAAGGGCCGGATCCGGCATATCTGTCCACAGCAGCTTGTGTCCTCTCGGCTGCGATCACCCTGCTTGAAGACGGCGCCCTCCTTCCGGAGCGCGCGGGAGTCCTCACCACAGCCTCCGCCTTCGGCAACACTCGGATCTACGAGAGGCTCGCTTCTTTCGGAATCACATTCGAAATCGTGGAAGACGGAGCTCCAAGAGCCCACATTTAAACGAGGGTTTCAAGAGAAATGTATATTATGAAGAGACCACAATGACAACCTATAAGTAGAGTGCCTCAAAGTAGAGAGCATTAAATATCATTCAAGAACTCTTGAAGTTCTAGTAGTGTCCTGAGGGTGGAGGATAGCTGTAGGTGTCCGGGAGGGTTTGCGAGAAGCCGGGGAACGTCGCAGATGCCGGCTGAGGAGGAGGGACGTTCATGTTGGGAGGAGGCACGCTCCAAGAAGGCTGGATAGAGGAGCCATGTTGCCACAAGTCTTGGGTAGATTGGTGCTGGACGGATGGGATCTGCTGGAGCGGAGAAGAGTCGACGAACTGATGCGTCGGAGGCGGCACCTGAAACGAAGAAGGCGGTTGTTGGATACAATAAAAGTTCCTTGATTACCTGGAATTGCTGAGTAGGCAGGACTTGTTGCGTCTCCATAGCCAGCGCCTGATGGAGAATGTTCCTGAGGCTGCTCAGACGTGCGGAAGTGGGTGACGAAGAACGATAAGGCTCCGGAGGAGGGGCGTTCGACCTTAGATTCTGAGAGTACTCCCTGATGATGTTCCGGGCCATGGGGAGGTCGCTGTCCGGGATTCCGAGCTGACTACAGATCATACGGAGTTGCTGGTCCTCCTCGGACAATCCGCCGGGAGGAGGCGAGTAGCGGCCATGGCCTCTGGAGTCGCGAGATCGGTGCTCATCGTAGCCGGGAGGACTCTAAAGAGTGGAGTTACGGCTGGGAAGAACTGGTTGGCGAAGTTGGACAAATCGACGACCAGACCGCCAAAAACATACCCATTTCGAACGGGAGCGTGGAGAAGGTGATCGTCTTGAAGAACGTCTTTCCCTATGCCGGTCGTGCTCACGTCCCCTTTCTCTGTCGTGGTCACGTCCTCTTTCCCTCTCGTAGTGGTCCCGGCCTCTTTCTTTTCGTTCGGGACTGTGTCGATGGGACCGCTCCCTGCTCCGACTTCTTCGCCGTTCCCGCTCGCGGTCCCCTTCGCGATGTCTCTCCTTCTCCTTGATCACGGCCAGCTCCGCCGTCGTCCTCTCGTACGCCTCTTGTTGCGCAGCTTGGTCTAAAGAAGATGATAGCGTCGCTAGGAGAAGGGCAGACCTACGGATGATTTCCACTTTGACTCCTGTCTTCCAACTGTCGCTATGAAACTTCCTGTAGTCAGGCCAGAGTCGCGACAGAGCCTGAAGCAAGCAAGTTAAGGATAATCACAACAACCAACCAAACAAAGCTTCTTCTAAGGGTTGTTTCTTAATCCTGATCCTGACTAGCTCATATGAACGAATGGACCTCCGTAGGTCGAACCCAACTTACCGAGGCCGAGAGTACACACTTGAGCTTGTGCGTCATCATGCCGCTGCCCTCGTTCCTCCAGATCTGCTTGACGTACTGCGTCAGCAGCTTCTCCTTCATCGCCTTGTCGTGCTCATCCTTGACGATCTTGTAGAATGTCGCGTAGTTCCGACTCTGAATCAGGTCCGTCACTCCGTCCCCCCAAGGTCCCACTTACCAAGTAGTTCATGCGATGGATGTAGGAGACCAGGTGCTTGTCGAGCATGACGCTAGAGGTCGTCCAGTAGGCGCACATCCCGCAGTAGAGCGTCTCGAAGCCTGGCCGGTCGAAGCATTCCACTGGGTAGAGGTTGGTTACGCCGACTATGTCCGGGATCTTGGAGACGGCTGAATTGAAGAAGATCGCCTTGGAGTCGTCTGGACGAATCGGTTCCACTCCTTGTTTCCATACTGAAAGAGAAAAGTTAGGAAACAGGATCACGCTGATGGCTAGGAACAGTCCGCGATTCGATAACACACAATAGACCCTTGTGAGAGCATAGAACAAAAACTAAAAGATTCTAAGATTGTTTCTCCTGATCGTCCGAAGGAGATTCCAAGGAAGGACTTCATGCCTTTCGTAAAGTCTGTCGGTCTGAAGGTTGGAAGTCGCGGTAGAAGTATGAAGTCAGGAGCATTGTAAGCTCCGGCCGATGACGGGCACTACTGAACACCAAATATCCAACCACTGCACATTCCTTTGGATACTGTAGGTACAGTGCACGCATTTGTACCCAGACTTCCAAACATGGAGGATTTTAAGGAAAAGACTGGTCCCACCGACACTCGGAAGCGCCATCTGTTATAGCTCATGGGTCGAAATGTTGCGTTGTCCAAGAACAATCGGTCCTGGCGGTGGCGAGCAGGCTCCGAAGGCTACAATAAGAGTGTGGACATCACACAACCTGAGCCACATGAACACTACAGAAGCTGTACTGACAGAGAAGGCGAAAAAATACATACAATCTTGATACTGTGCTTCCAAATAGCCCGCCCCACATATTGTTCAGAAATGTGGTCCTGGATCAGATGCGTTGGATGTATCGTATAAGGAGTCCATGCCGTCGGAATGTAGCGAATCTGTCGAAAGTCGAGTTCCGTTGGCGGCGGCGTAAAGGACCATAAGAAACGCGCACCAAAAAAGGCTAATCGGATAAAAAGAAACGCTCGAAGAAGTGATACGGTTGTAGCCGCATCCATTAGAAGCATCTCAGTTGATCGCTCGAAGTCCAAGTCCTTGGTGTCCTGCTACCCTCCTGTCATAAGGTTGACTCCTGGGCGACATCGATGCCCTGTGCTTGCTGTTTTAGCGTCAGAATACTCCGAAGATCGCTCACTCGCTCGTTCATGGTCCGATAGCAGATAATGTAAAGGAATATGCGAACAACGGAAGACCCAACATATTTCCGGAAAACCACTTCGGAAATGACTCCCAGTTTTCGCAAAAGACACCGCCATCCCAGAGCAACAATAAAGACTGTATCACAACGGCCGGTCACGCTACATGGTAAGGAAAGAAGAAAAGAGTAGACTTACGATATTCGACCAAGTCCCTGCGCGACTCCAGCCGCAAGATGTCCCGGCCGTAGTGGTACATCCGCGCCTTCAGCTCTTTCATGCGCCGCTCGTCTACCGGAGGACCCTGTGGGTCACTGTGCCGTGGTGAGACCGTTCTTGGAGGCTCTCGATGTCTTGATGGCTCCCTCTCCTTCGGATGCTCCCTGTGGCGCGATGATTCTCGTGGAGATTCCCGATGCCTGGGAGCTTCTGGATATCTGGACGATTCTCTTGGAGGTTCGTGATATCTAGACGACTCTCTTGGAGGTTCTTCATATCTTGACATGTCCCTAGGGGCTTCTTGGTATCTTGAGGCTTCTCGTGAAGATTCGTGGTATCTAGAAAGTTCCGGCGCCACTTGATAATGTCTTGTAGGCTCCGTCGGAGCTTCATAATGTCTTGGAGGTACTTCTCGGGGAATATTGTGAAGTCGTATTGGATCCCGAGCAGAAATAGGCGATCGCGACCTGGTCAGCCTCTTGAAGATCGGAGGTGTAGGCGGTTTTTGGGAGTCGGTCATGTATGGAAGTGCTGGACGGATGTATCCGGGGCTGTGGGAACGCCGCTTGGCCTCCGGTGGTTTGGAAGAAGACTTATGGGAAGAACGTTGATCCTTAACGCTTGAAGAAGTAGAAGAGGAAGGTTTCGGCTTCTCCTTCGGCTTCTCCTTCGGCTTCGCAGCCACTCCAGAGGGTCCTGCAATCGCCTTCGGTTCCTTGGGCGCGGTAACCTTTTGCTTCTTGGGACCCTGAACATCATTGGGACGGTTCTTAAAATTATCCAGCGGGTTTACGTTGTGTGGAGTCAGGACAAGAACGTTGGCAGCCTGTCGTGTGCTGTTGATGCATGTCCTAGAAGCGAGATGGGGATACTGTACCGGCTTGGAATTCGACGATTGCTTTCCGTTTCCTTGTGGTTTTCTCTCAGGCTCCTTTTTCGATTTCTCTTCCTGTTTCGGTTCATCCGAGTCCGAACTCACATCAATCACAAGTATGTCGTCCTCGTTGAACACGGCGAACACATCCAGATCGTCTTCTTTCCTCGGCTTCTTCGGATCCACCGATCCTTTTCCCTCGGCGTGCCTCTTTAGCGCAGCCGCTTCTGGCCAGCCACACGCGACGATGTCCAGCGATACGCGCTCGAAGTTGTACCTGTGCTTCACGGATCGGTTGACGTAGTCGCTATTGCCACACTTCTGGAAACTGAACGGCGAGGCGATAACGGCAGTCGGGAGGTCGGGCGAAGGAGAGTCGATTCGGTGGAGGTCCAAGAACTCCGCCGCCGGTTCTTCTACCGCAGACTCCTGCTCCTGGGCTAAAGCGCCCTCGTCGGACGTCCCGTTCTCCCCCGAGCCCAGCTTCAGTCTTTCGTAAACAACCTCTTTGTTCGCGTTGCCCGTGTAGAGCTCCGGCATGGCCAGTCCGCCGTCCTCTCCGTAGTCGTTCTGAAGAGAGGCGTTACATTTGTCGATCGGAGGATGCATCATAAAAAAATAATTTATGTTACGGCTCAAGCTCATATCCTACTGAAATCCAAGAGATGTTTTAAACAGACTTATTACTCGCTTTTATTGCAAATAGTTTATTTTATTGCAGTTGAAGTCATTAGCAAGGCAAGCTTCTTTTACTGCGTTGCTACGTTTATATGTCCGATAAATCTAGCAACCTAGAAGAAGAAACCGTAATAGGGAAAAGGTATAATTGGACCGTAAAAACATTCAAATTTGCAATAAAATCAATTGCCGTGTGCAACGAAAATGAAAGAGCCCTATCGAAGAGCGTAAATTCCGCCCTCTTCTTGTTTTCAAGGTTAGGTAAGCCCGAAAGAACCCAAGAAAAAAGAAAGGGCAAAATTGGCGCACGAAGCTGTTAATGTAAGCGTTCAGTGATCATCTATGGTGCTCGCCCGTGATAGCAAAAGATGATTAAAGTGCACTGATTAAAGTTATTAAGCCTAAACCCTTCCCATTCATACTCACCAAATAGGTCTCCTTGTGCGCACGTGAATCCACGTGAGCGTCGAAATCTTCTAGTGAGTCACCGGCGGCGAAACACATCGTGCAGATCCAGAGCGGCGTGGAGGCGTTCCACGGGAAGCGCAGCTCGTAGATGCACTCCAAACCCAGCACGGAAACTCCTCGCTGGACGCTGTGAGAGTAGAGTGTGGAGGCGCCGTCGAAGGACTTCGTCATCTGCGCGATGTCGCTCTTCATGAACGAGTACACTGCCACTCTCTGAAGAAGCAAGTTAACCATCTATTCAACTCATTGATCCACAGCTTTAAAATAGTTGGATCTTACTTACGTTTTGATGAGTCTTCTCCAGAAGATGCTTCTGCTTTGCATCGTCATCGGCCACCTTCGTCTGGCACACCTGAAAGCGGTCATCAGTCCCCGTTCCCAGAAGCTTCTTCCGCTTACCAAACAAGAGCCGTGAAGGAAAACGTCGTCCATGTTGTGCTGTGGCGACAGAACTATCGCATCACCAGGAAGCCGAGCCCTGAAACTGTAGACAAAACATTAAAGCATGCGTGGGACGGCGGCGGTGCGAAGGAAAACATCGATTTGGCGGAATGGAGGCAAGCTGTTCAAAGAGTGACCGTCACGGAGAGAGATCGAACGTTACTAGTGGTCTCGCAACGAGCTTTTCATTGTTCTTGATTTGATGCAATGCAATGCAAAGACACAAGTGGGAGAGCGTGTGATTAATGGCGCCAAGAAGGTTCAGAAAGAAGTGGACGGCCTATAACATAGTTCTGACTCCGAAGACTGGACAGTTCCAGCAAGAAGCAGCCCTGTCGGTGGCCGATAACTAGACAATGGGGTCTGGATCCATCGTTTTGATCTGATATGTTTCTTTTCCGCACAGAGCGGACCAACCAGCATCGTCGATTTACAGGGAACAACTTAGAGGCTGTTAATTGGCTTATAGAAGGGACTGACCAACGGCGGCCTGAGAGGCTTAAACCTTGTCCTGATTAGCGCTTACGGCGAAGTCCTCATTGAAGATCTGGCTTACTGTGGATCAGCTAGCCTTGACATGAGAGTAGTTTTTTGCCAATTTCCGTAGTGCATGTCAATGTATTCACCGCGGTATTGTCTCCTTCTTCTCTCTTTGGCCGTTGGCTACTTTGATGTCAAACGTACCGTAATAATGAAAGTCGACTTTAGACGATGAGGGGGACTTTCGCTTTCTCTCCTCTCGCAAGGAATGCTGCACTATACGTTTCGTGTCCCGGAAGATCTATAAGTGTTCGAAGTACCCATTCAGAAAGCATGACTGCTGGGGGTACCATGAAGGAGCTCTCAGAAGGTGACTTTCTTTGACTTTCGAATTTGTGTTAAGATTATTGGTTCTAGAGGAGCGGTTCAAGCGCGCGAAGAGACATATTCACGAAGAAGTTGTCGGTGGAGTGAAGCAGCGATTTAATTACAGATCTGAGCTCGTTGATAGCTGGAAGCTCGACCGCTCTCATCGCAACATCTGGGTTTCATTCGGCTTCATCATCATCATAGGATTTACTGCTTTCGTTTACGTCAAGGGTACTGTAATCGAAGGACGCAAAGAGGAAATGATTGAGCGCGAACGTCTACGCAAAGAAATGAAGTTGTCCGGCACTGACCGTAAGAAGATTAGCCTTGTTTCTGATTGATTTGTTCTGTTATTTTATTGTTTATTTAGGTGATAAAATATATTACGAGCTCCCCCATTGTATTGTAAACTCCTTGATGTATTCTTTGATGTTGACGTATTCGTGCAGTGATCTGTGCGTCACCATTAAAGGAAAGAATGTCTGTAATAGGACATATCTTGGTGAGTAGGCGGACCTAACTTCGATAATTTCTACCTTGAGGTAGTTTTTCCGTTCTTGTTAGATCGGAGACCTTACAAGGAGCTTGTCGTCCGTCCTGGCATATCAATGCACACCGCCTATCGTATTTTTGTTGCTCAAATTATCGTTTAGCGCTCACACGTCAGCCCTCTTGGATCAATACTTGTCATTTACATTCTCTTTCAAGTCAGCCTTAAACTCTCCGAAAATACCTTTTGCCAAGATTTACGACCAAGTCGAGCTTGTTCGCAAAAACACCTGGTTAGTATGTTTTTCTCATTCCCTTATATGCTTTGAGTGGTAAACGTTCGACCCGATCTTTGTGGAACCTGCTGGCGTCACTCCGAATACTCATTGGACATTATCAGCTGTCGGTGTGAAGCAGAGGGTATGCCTCCTGAGGCGGCTACTGTATGTATGTAGGCGAAGCAGATGCAAGAAGATAAGAAAAACATGTAATAGCAGGTCGCTGCAGACTTTGTACATTACATCATTAAAGCAGCTGAAAAGAGGCTCTGCAGACGTAGAACAACACCTTTAGTCATAGTTTAGAATGAGTAGGCTGGAGCACTTTTCAGCCACTGCTTAGGGTCCGGGCTTTCGTGGAAAGGAACTCTTGCTTGAGCCACCGGTATGCACAAAGAGGCCAATGGTTTTTTGAAAGATTGTGTATTGTCTTATCTACTTTTTCTCTCGACGAAAACGGCACAAAAGGATACCGGTATGATTCATACGCATCGACAACCTGGTGGTCAACAGTGGGAAGTGATGAAGGACAGTTTGTTTTCCTTGGAGCACATCACAGCTTCAGAGGGCACCAATAGGATAGGAGAGTTGAGAGTACAACGATCACGACGTAGAGCTGCGAATTACCGAGGTCCAGTTCGTCCACTTAAGCTTGGTGAATGGCCGACGGTACTCGGGGAAGGCGATCAGGGCGCACACTGGGTAGATGATCATTTGAGCCTGAAGAAGAAGGACATACAACCGGAGGTGGGGTTTAGGTTCAGCGCTCTTTTTGGCTACCGAACTTTCTGAGAAGCTCGCTTATTCCAATCTCCAGAAACTTACAGGGTAGAAGTACGAGGACACGAGGTTGAATGTCGTTCGGGCTGGAACCATGGCCTGTGACCCGAAGAAGAGGAAGAACGTATTCAGGCAGGTAATCCCGAAGTCGCCTTAAAAGATGTCTTTCTACAGATCCCGAAAAGGTGAACCAATACCCAGATTCCCGAGGAAGAGGAGAATAATGGGCGTGAAGAAGATGAGCGCTGTCTTCGTTTTCCGTACTTTAGTCGATTGGAAGGACTTCGCTTTGTACTGAATGATCTTTCCAATGCTCTGAAGATATTGGGGATGAGTAGGAGATGGTCGTGTTGGACATGCGCTTACCAAGAAGTAGGTGACGAAAAGGAATAAAATAAGGGTCAAACAGGGAAAGTTGAAGAATATGAGGTTCACTATTCTCCTGAAAATGTGATACAATTGAACAATTTGAGTAAAGGATCCATGATAAGACGCAGCTCAATGGCCTTAACTATCATGTTTTCATATCTTATAGAAATTTAGATAATGGATACGGTCGTCCATATCTTTGAATTGAGCCTTCCCTTAGCCTTACCACAGGGTTTCACCTTTTAGCGATAGTCCCAAGGTAACTCACCTGGTCATCTCCTTCTCCGGGGCAGCGTAGAAAGCTTTCCCATACTGCACCGCACTGTAGGAAATGAGAGTGAAGAAGATAGCCACAGCTTGCGACACGTAGAAGTACCTCTGGGGCTTCCTGAACAGGTCATACAGAAGTTAAAATCTTAGGCTTACTCTACGATCTTGGCAGCGAACATTGGCTTCACGAACAGCACAAATGTGAAGACGTGGAAGAACCCTCCTACCACGGCGTAGTGGTAGGAGACGTAGACGTCAACCAGGCGGTAGATCTTCTGGTAGATGTTTTCTCTGAGAGAGATTTGGAGCTCCTTTACGCAAACCAGCAGACCTACTCGTGTTTGAAGATGCCAAAGAGGCAGAGAAAGATAGAGTTCATCGCCGAGGGAAGCATGATGTGTAGGACGAACATGTTGACCGTAGTAAACCCTTTGGACAGGTATACGGTAACGCAGGTGATGACGTTTAGGACGGAGCTGATGCCATAGATGACGACGTTGATGTGCATTGCTACTGGAAGAAGTGAGCTGAGGGAGGACGAGCAATGAGGGTAATTTTTATGCACTCAATTTTAGATAATTTATTGAAACTCAAGTTTGGTCTTTAAAACTTGAAGTTCGGCATTTGGGACGATTTCAAGAAACAAATTTGAGTTTTCAAATGTGGACTTCAAAAAGTTGACAATTTTTATGATTTTCACATTTTTTAGACCTTAGTCACTATCTTTCCTAGAACTTCCTTTTCTCAACAACCAAAGTTCAAGAACAAAAACGTGATCGCTGAACTCCTTGGGTCAATTCTAATAAAAACATAATTATCTCCGAGAGACCCATCTTCTAAATGACGCGTTCTTGACCGGATTCGGGGAAATCGCCTCCACTCACACGGGTGCAAGGAACGCCGATGGCGAAGTTGTGTTCGCCACGCCTATTGTCCTTGCAGAACCTGTTTTAAATAAATCAAAGCGTAAGTGCAGGTCATAACGAAATCCGGGAACCCAGAAACGCTTTTGCACGTTTCTTTGTGTAGTGGCGGGATCTTGCGAGCGATTTGTAATGTCCATCATCAGAGATTAGCGCAGCTAGGAAGGAGCATGGGGAGTTTAATCTTGGGACGGACCACATGTAGGAAAGGAGTAATAAGGATACTGTAGGCAGAGGGAACCGGGGTTTGTTACGGAAACTAACTGACTTCTCCGAAAGGTTGAATTGAGTAATCAAGCAAGAGATGCTTGACATCATTCTTGACCCAAGAAGGAAATGCGATCATGGCACAACAGTATGTATAGGAACTTCTCAGCTTGCTTTACCGATAAAGCCTGTCACTATGTATTTACAAAAAAGGTAATAAAGATACTGTACAAAGGCAAAATAGGACAACGAAGCTTACCCAACCCAAAAAATCGGCTTTGAATAGAACCACCTTAGAATAAGGTTGAATCACTCTCGCTCGCTAATTACATATTGAATTACACATTAAATTTATGTCTCTATCCAGGAATATATCTCTTTCTATTGCGAGAAAGATGACGTATAAGAAAAAACATTAAGAAACACACTCTTCTACTTGATTTTTAACAGAACGTAAGCTAGCACGGTCTTAACATAACAGCACTTGAACTTGAGGTCTTCCTTTATCCGTGGGATCTGCGAAAACATGAATTTTCTAACAAACATGCGAATTAAGCACCGTGATGAGGCCTTATATTATGCAGAAAAAACAATTCCGATCATGGAGTCCGGAGAAGGAGTATCTTTACTAACAGAACATCCCCACTTGTGCTCACATTACCGCAGCAATGGCAGCAACTGCCTGAAATAACATGCTCACTTATCTGTATTTTGGGTTACACACCTTTTTAACTTTCCAGATAGGTCCTTATGGCTATGGACGGTACTTTTCGAATCGGGGATAAACTATTGTTCGATAGGGTGGAGCCAACTAGGTCTCGAAAGGTCTCAACTACAGTAGCCCTAGTCAGTAGTCTACTTCAGTAGCAAACGACATCTGCAGCTTTATGTTCAGTTCTCGAAGCTTACCCACCCTTTTATCATTTTTCCACCAATATTTTTATTTGTCTTTTTTCATATAAATGCAAAATGAGGACTACCGTAAGACACCTAATGAGAAACCAGGAGAGTGTCTGCGGTCCCCCTATCCATACAACCCAAGACCTCACTCACCTGACATCATATGCGTTTCTGACATCACATGAGGAAAACGGAGCGGACGCCAGAAGCACGATCGCGAGCCGACTTCCACAAAGCACACGTTTACCCGTGCTAACCACCTATCTCCGTTCACTCCATGAAAGTTTAATCGTTACCGCTTACGGCAGCTGTTTTTCGCCTACGACATCTGTGTTCGTCCTCCGCGAACGGTACGTGAGCAGTGTGTCATTTGTGGACAATGGGACAAATTGCATAATGACGTAGAAAAAACAGTTAAAGGACGTTTCCGCTGTAGGAGTAATGAAAAGCATATTATGCGCTCTATAAACTATAGGTTAAATAATATGCCTACGCGTAAATACATTTCTACGAATCAGGAGCACAATGGGCCGTCGCGTCTACATTGCTTGTCAAAATTTCTACTGTACATATATTGGGTTCAGAACATTTGGAATGGGAGTTTAATGGCAAGTGTTACGCGCCCTTTGCACTCCTTGTTTTGCCTATTTTTCTAGCACCAAGCTCTCTTTTTTTGCCACCAGGTTCAGCTCAAGTTTTCAGTACTGTGAAAAAGCAAAGTGCAAACGATATAAACTTTTATGGAAGGCAAGAAGAGTACTACAAACGTTCCAATTGTCATTAAAAAGAAATTATGCACATTATTTATAAATCATCATCGGACTCAAAGAGCTTTACGAAGACTAAGGTAAACAGGATGAATTAGTTTTACAACTAAGGGTGCATGAATCAGAAAAAAAGATCCTAGGGACAAGTTGGACTGTACAAGCAGAAAATATCTTCCAAAGTTCAAGTTCAGAGAATTGACTATCCAGTGAGTGGTCAACTTTGCCGATATTTGCACATTCCTTGGATCGTTTACATCGAGTATTTGCATTGTAGAGAACTATTTGTGTTCTAGTTCTTGGCGACGGGGACACCTGTAGACGTGCCAATCATCATAGAAGAAAAAGGCTA
>JADLIF010000899.1:0-43444 GCA_016648015.1 Steinernema khuongi | reverse complement strand
GCTGCAGGCAGCAGTCTCCGAAGGTACCAGCTCCATCCGCAGCGTGGTGGAGCGAGGTCACCAGCTCCCTCTTCATTGAGGTTGAGTGCGAGGGTGACCGGGGTCCCACGGTGGAGCCGTTCCCTCGTAGGGAGGTCGAACGAAGTGAGACGCTCTAAGCGTGCTCAGAGCCTGGTTGCTCCCTCCAGAGTGAGGTTGAGCAGAGCGAGACGCATTTACGCAGAGGCCGACAAAGGCTAGAACCTGGGCAAGGGCCGGTCCGCTCCCTCTTCATTGAGGCCAAGCGAAGTGAGCTGCAATTGGCGTGCTCAGGTCCGGAACGGAGGGGACTCCGAGCCGGTAACGAGAGACGTAGGGTGTGATCCCGAACTCTCGTGATCAGGAGAGGTAAGCAGTTGGCTGAACTCCTGGTAGGGTGCAAACCCGGGTGGGAGAGGTAGGGTAGAACCCGATTTGGGTAGAACCCGAACTTCCATTGGCCCTTGCGTGGGAGATGTAGGGTAGAACCCGTGGAGGGTAGAACCCGAACTTCCATGGAGTGGGAGAGGTAGGGTAGAACCCGAGGTGGGTGGAACCCGAACTTCCATTGAGCAGTTGTGTTTTGTGAGTTCACTTGTGAACTAGAAGGAGGTGTCGAGGTGTGATCTAGACAGACACCACGAAGTACATTCCGACGACTACCTGATCCAGACAGTGTCTATCCTGCGCCTATATAAGCCTGTGATTGTATTCATTGTTGTTCTATGTTCTTGTTGTGCTAGATAAACGCCTTCTGCTCTCTACGTTGTCTCTGCGTCTCAACACTAACAGCACTATGGTTATGTTTCCTGCTCCGGTATGCCCAGATCTGTGCCCAAATGTTAGTCCCCTTCTTGAGCTCTAAACGCGGTTTCACATTTTGCTGTTCAGTTCACATTGCTTGTACGATCGTATCTTCAATTTTTGCATACTGCTTCTTCAGCTTCGCATGTGAGGAGTTGTATGTCCAAGAGGACCTTCTGCTTTGTATAACCCCTTTAGAAAGCTGTAATCTAATTGTATTCATCATCATTCTGAGTTGTGCCGCTCTGGCCATAGCTGTTTCCCTTGCGATATTCACGGCCTTGATGATCAGAAAGGTTCGGTCTCAGAAGACGTTCGTGACGAAGGCAACCTATCGCCTTCAGCTGCGTCTTAGCATCAGCACAATTCTGCTCGCAGTGCTCCCAATGGCCTGTAATTCTGTGCCACTTTTGGTGATGGGTGTCGCCGTTTACGAGCAATCTTTATTGACGCATTTTATAGGCCACTTCATCTGTCTTCTACCGTTTATTGACTTTTCCCTCACTGCCGTTGTGACGATGTACTTTGTAGCTCCTTACCGGAAAGCCCTCCAAGACATGTTTGTGAAGCTCAAATTTTCCGTAAAAGTCTCGTTTATACATGTGAATATTGAATAAAGAACAGTTTTACTCATCGGCCTTTTTCGTAGTATGAAGTACAATGATTTTCCGCTGCTCAATGAGTTAGCAGTGGATCCGTTTTCATCTCACATCTGTTAGCCCTGGCGCCTAGGAGGAGCGGAGCCTACTATGATGCAGCAGTTAGGAAGAAGACTATTGCAAGCACTTAACAACTTTTGAAACCATAACTTCTGCAGGACAATTATTTTTTTAACTAGTTTCGACAGTGGTTTTAACAGGGTTCCGTTGTTCCATCGCCTGGTCGTGTTTAGCTCCAACTCTTTCCGTTTTTCTTCTTTGTATGCCCCTAACCTTCGGGATGCTATAGATCCTGAGCTACCATTAACCTTCTAGACAGGTGGAAAAGTTATATTTATGTATTTGCCATTATTGTTATCTCACAAGCCTCTGCCAGTATTATAAAAAGATCATTTCAACAAATATTATTGTTTTTTAGATCCATAACGATATTTTCGTTGAACTACGGAAAGTATGATTCATAGGTCTCTCAGCCGTTCTTCTACTATGTTTGTTGTTTTGACTCCCTATTTTTTTTCACCTGCTCAGAGTCGCTCTTTCCTCTGTTGCCATGCTCTAGCGTTCCTTAAGAGCTTTTCTCCTCCTGCCAAGTTGTCAAACATTGCATCGAGCGCTTCATCTTTGAAAACAAGAGATGCTGTCAGGATGTGACGAAAGCACAAACCGACACAGGAACAAGTCAAGGCATCAATTAGTGGCGATATGAATGCCAGCTTCGTGCGCCTGTTCTCTCCCGACGGTGAGTTAACTTTGGGACCGTATGCTCTACCTTAACCTAGAAACAGCACATCAACTTGTCCTGCTCATAGGCGCGTTCGTCATTTTCTCTGTATTCTTCATATGCGTATTTCTTCGAGCGCTCGTGAACCACTGACCACGGTAGGTCCTCTATGCATTATGTACAGTACCAACCACCCCTTTATCAGCAACATGGCAAGATTTTTTAGAAAAGAACAACAACAACGTTTACTCTACGGAATGACTAGGTCTTGTAGGGTAGGAAAAATGTAGCCAGGTCAAAACCGAGCATTTTCTCTAAACCTATATAAAAGCAGATGATATTGTCGAAGCAAGAAACTTTAGTAATGAAACTGAAGCTGTTCCACGGAAAACATCTTTTGAAGCTGGAGAGCATGACAATTTAGGAATGACAATATTTTTGCGATTGTAGAGAATAGAAACGTTATATAATAAAGGCTGTGAGGGAAATTAGTAATTAATTATTTAATAGCAGGGGAGTAGGAGTCCCGTAGGTGGTTAGTAGCACTTGAATTGAGTAGTTTGGCTAGTAACAGCTTTACTTTTTGAATCTCTTCACGTTCTTCGTTTTTTTGCTTTTTAATGTTATTTCTTTAATGCACTAACGTTTCATGCAATAGGAAATGGCTGACGACATCGTATCTTTCACAAGCATCGCCACAATAGGGAGTGCCATATTAGTTTCGTAAATTTAATCTGGGAATTATGGAACAATGTGTTTAAGAGTCTCGTCGGAGTTACTTTAGACAAATCCATGAGACTGTTAAGGACATTTGTCATGCAAATGCAATTTTCCATGTTAGGTTATTAACCGGTTTCAACGTTGCCCTGAGATATGCGAAATGCCACATCGAAAAAGAATACGCCTGCCGTCTACTTCCGCCAACTTCTGCTCTTCTTCATGTTCAAATCGGTGCGCCACATAGGAAATGCGCTTTTTCGGCGAATCAGCGGAAACAGCGTCAAATGTAGTGCCTAATGTACAAAAGGGTTGTGCGTGTTGCTTATGATAAATGTATCCAAGCGACTAACGAGCTGATCCCTGGTTCTCTCCTTCAAAAGTGGACTTTGATTACTATAAACATATGTGCTCGTCAAAGTTTGTTATTTGTCTGGTGCACGGCAGTTAATATGCAAATCTACGCAGACATTGTTTTGATTTGACGGGCAAAACGCTCCATCCATGCAGCGAAGAACAACTCTCCGTGCCATGGATCTTCACTCCTTTAACCGACCATGTACCACATGTTGGCTCTTCTTGTAAGCTCCTTTTTGGCGTTCCACACGGTAATTTGCCTTTAGGCTCTTGTTACTTTTGGTGCCTTTGGCGGAAACGTCGAGCCAAAGCCGAGCGGTCGGCATCTAGGTCACAATGCCCGGTGGTTTAAAATGCAGGACGTCGCGGATCCTGTCGCCTCTATTGCTCCAGTTGTTGCCAAGGGTGGTGTTATGGCGACGAAAAAACCTATATGGCCTTCCTTTAAAGAATTTTCCAGCGATAAGATAAGAAAGCCCGGAAGTCGCGGAATCGTTGATTTTGACATCGATTCGGTTGGTGAGTTTAAGCTATGTGTACAGGGCTTACAATTAGTTACAAACTGACGTTTAGATATCTATGACAAGGCTGTCAGGCCTGACAAAGTCTTCACCTCCTCCGAGGACAGCTTCGAGGTTAAGAAGCCCATTCTGGGAGTTAACCGACCTACGACATCAGTTCTTGGTGAGCAGAGTCTCCTGAGTCACAATTCAGCGGCTGCGGACAAGAAAAAGGATAGAGGTCAGAAAGTGCCAGTTTCCGTGCCTATCAACTCTGGAGGCTACAAACTATCCTTGGGTGCTCTAGATCAGAATCTTGAATCCTTTGCTCCTCAATTCGTTCTGTAAAATGCCATGTGAGCTAGTTTTGCTCCGTTTTTTCCTTAACGGTACAGTGATCGGTTGACATGACATAAAGAAGTAAGCATGTGCATTTGGTAAAATCACTCACTCTTAAAACTCATTCATTTGAGAATAATGGCTTTCGTGTACCCAGTAATGAGTTTTGTAACACTACTGAGTAAAGCAATTATTCCGGACATATCAAATTTATCAACACCGTTGATGAACGCTCAAATGCGGAACTTTATTGCTGACTCAAATGACGTAGAAGCTATATGAAACTTGCAGTGGAAATATGTACATTAAGACTCTGAGCACTGAAGACTATGATACAGATCTGGATCTGGAGTGTAAACCGGGAGGAGGAAAGTGTATGCGCGCCAGGGACCTACGATACTCGGATGGCTTGTCGGGTCAGCATGTCGGCGAGACGTCTCATCTTCGAGTAGCGTACGGGAGCGTCGATGCTGGACGCCTGGTTGCCGAACAAGAAGCGCATCATGAATTCTGTGGCAAATATGTTGTCCGTTCGCGACGTCGACCGACCGTAACGTTCTTTGGCGGCTTCGCGAAGATGGTTTGCTTGACTAGACCATTCTCGAGCGATCTCTAGCCACTTCCAGAGAGAATCTGTAACGAATAGGATATGTCAATGGGATAATGGCCGTACCGAGTTCCGCAGCGAAGGAGCTGTTATCAAAGAACAGGGGGTCATCGCAGGTGAAGTTCTTAGCCATGAGTTCCAGAATAGGCTGGACGAAGGGGATCACGCAGGGCTTTGCCTCTGTTGGAAGTTTTGCGGTTTTGGTGATGCATTTGAGTGCCGGAATCAAGTAGGATTCATATATATGGAGAGCATCGTGGTCCAGGAGAGACCACATAGTCTCGAGGCTTTCCATCTGTTTCGAGGTGAGTGTGCTCATGATGTTGACAAAGGAGAATGCGTTTCCCAGGTCGAAGACTAGCTTCTTCGCCATGTGGATGTAGGCGGCAAGGAGCTTTGCTTGCTCGTGGGAAGACTTGCATTTGAGGATAGTTAGGAGGCAGGTGAACTGAAGGCAGCGGCTTCTAGAAAGAACGTCAAGATGAGCCATAGCTGGGAAGTAGACAATACATACCTTTCGATGAGATCGTTTCGAATAGCATTCCCATGCGGCAACAGGATCAACACCAATCCGTTGTCACCCGCTCGACACGTTTGCAAAGGCTCCGTAAGACGAAGGATTCGGCAATCCTCGTGGCAGATCATCATCGCCAGCGCGTCGGGATCGGTTGAATGGAGCAATGCCTTTACCGTTTCCACTACGCTCTCAGCGAGTGGCTGCTGTGTCGCCTTGTTCATGTAGAGACTTCGGAACGACTTTGTGTCCACAAGACTCGTAGCTCTGTCGACTCTGGACGTGGAGTAGAGTGGGACGTCGTAATCCTGCTGGTCAGGCACACAGGCGCTGTCCCGAACGGATCCCCGATCTTCGTCTACACAGGCAAGACGCTGTGGAAGGCTAGGAGCGGAATCTGTCCTAGTGGGTAGGCGGACGCGATGGGGGCTCCTCGACGAGGCCAGGTTATGACAAGAGAATGTCTTCGTGAAAGGACTTAAACTGCTGTTCATTGTGGCGCTCTCCGAGGCCACCGAAGTGAGACTGAAGGAGGAGTCGTATCTCTGGGTCAGGCGAGGGTTGTCAATCGAAAAAATGTCCTCGTCTTGAATAAAGCTAGATCGTGCGGAAGCAGAGCGCGACGGAGAACTATGGGAAGAGGAGATCATCATGGGAGTAGGATCTTCCATAGCGTCATAGTCCATCTCACAGTAATCTTCTTGTTCGGTGATGGTTGTGGGGGACTTCTCCGGCTCAGGCAGCGGACGGTTCAGGAGCGCCGACAGTGGAAGATGGGCGACGGATCCGCTGATTCTTCCGCTCACGGGAATGTTGGCTGTCAGGTTGTTTTCCGAGGTAAAAATGTTCTTCCTCAGGAGTTGCTTCTTGGCCTGGTTTAGCACAACTTGCTGGCTGAGCGAGCGCTCAAAGGTTGGAACAGCTGAAGTAGGCAATGTTGTTTGAAGTGCTCAAATAATTTTGGCTCACTTTTCTGGAGATCAGGACGGAGAACATGAGCATAGTTGGCCTCTAACTCGCTAGGAGCCAGTGAGAGTGTGGACGACGCATAGTTTGGGCGGAGATTCTGAAATTTGAGTAGATTAACAAAGCCCACGATCATATCATGTGGCTGTGTTTTTGATCAGAAGAATTCAGAAGGCTATGTCCAGATCTTTGGAAATTCTCTAACATGATTGGTCGTTGTTCGCAGATGTGCTACAACGCTCAGGCACTTCTGCGTCATCTTCAAAAGACACCTTGATCACCTCAGGATGAGTCACATTTCCTGTTTTGTCAATGACGTAAGCGTTGAGCTCTCAAGAGTGGTTGTTGCGTGGGCTTGGAAATTGATAAGGCACACTCACCACAATGTTCAGATTTGAGTCGCGATCTTCAGTGTTAACAACGGGGCTGATAATCTGAGCTCCAGACATCACTGTGATTGCCTTCTTGTGGCTCTGGTAGAACTCGATGAGGTCGACGACCGTGCCGAATTGCTCTTCCTCGAACTGAAAGCACTATGGATGATGATCACGATCATGAGGGATCCCTGAGATATACTTATACTGCTGTTTTGTTTTTGAAGTAACTGCTCTTTTATTCCTTAGACCCCCTTTCTGATTTATATTTCGGTTTGCTAGAAAGTTGGACTTCCAAATTTAGGCGGCCCGCAGCATCAAATTTGTTTTTATAGCGAGATAATTCTTCACATACTTCTATCATGAATCAAAGGGTAACACGCATCCCTATACATGGTTTTCACAGGAAATTACAACTCTTACGCAGAAAGACGTTCTCATATACCTCAGGCCTGATTTATTCATGAAAAACCGTCTTTCAACACTTAAAAGCTACAGTGCGACCTTAACGTTTTTCACATTCGCAACCGCAAAAGTTGACTCACAAGAAATGCTTTTTAGAACGTGCCCGACGTGAACCCCGAACAGTGACCGCGAACGCTGCTCAAAAGTTGTAAAACGTTCTCAAGTGCGAGATGAACGCTGGTTTGACTAGCAGATTCGCATCAATGAGCTAACACAAGTTCCAGAAGACTTTCAAGAACGGTTTAAACAATCCACTCACCATGAACATCGACTTTCCCTGCAGAGACGATGGAACACGGTTGATCTGGAAGTGCAGAGCCTTGCCATTCCACAGCGCCGTGAGCACATAGTCCCCCACGTTGGAAATACTGTCTCTGACCAGGAAGTCACCCTTCTGCCGAAGAAGCGATTCGGCGGTGATCCGCTTGATCTTCCCGTGATACCAACACTGATGTGCGAGTTCCTTGGACGTGGACGCCAACGACGGCTTCGGGTAGTCGTAGGTGGGCGACGACGCCATCGCCGCGACGGAGTCACCTGGAACGAACGCCTGTGGTGGACTATGTGTGGCCCGAAGACGGAACGTCGTTACAACGCTGAGTCACACGCGCGTTTACAGTCTGACGGCGCGACGATCAATGGTGGCGCAATGGGCGAAGGTGAGAGGCGTCGATACGGATGGACCGAGGGGCCAAAAGGAAGAAGTGTGGAGGAACGGCGAAGAGGTAAAGACGCCGCCACTGATAAGACAGAAGTGAAATTGCTGATTTAACTTTAGAGGCTGATTTTCATGGGCAAAGGGTCAACGCGGGACAAAGTATCAAGAAAAACGCTGTAGCTATCCGCTTACGAGAGCACGGTCCTTCTAAGTGCATAGTTCCATGAAGCCTTTTTCAAGAAAGTTTCAACATCGTTGGAGAATGAAAGAGGGGAATGCTGGGCGCGATGTGACGTCTTGTTGTTTGGGCAAAAGAATCTGTTATCGCTCGGGTGCGGAAAAATATGTTTTATTACATTTTACATTTTATTTCTTGAATCAACGGCTATACGCCGTGCAAGACACCGGTGCAAGCATACAATACAGCACAGAAAGAGTCTACTAGACACATATCACAGTTTTCTTCATTCCGTGGCGGTTTCCGTTACGCGTATTGGTCGATATTGGTGTTGGTGCCTTCAGATTCGGGGTCCGATGCATGTCCTTCCTACAGATGTCGCGATCCTTTTGTTAACTTGAAGTAGTTTGACGTCGATCAAGCGGCGCATCGGGATAGCCATATGCTTTGGGTTGAACATCGGGCAGTGGGACGACGCGCTTCGGTGGAAGACGGAGAGCCGCGCTGATGATGTAGAACTGGAGTAGTGGAGAGCCTCTTCTTGCTGGCGGTGGTGGAACTACGGCTCCGGAAAAATATGTTTTATGCCTATGGTTTTATTTGCGGGCGCCGATCGACACAGGGTGTTTACCGTCTTGGATAGGAAATACAGAATCGCGGAAGAAAGAGCAAAGATTCGGTGGCCTTCAACAGAATGAAACGCGATGTACCTAGTGTAGCAATCTTTTTGAATTCCCTTTATTGTTCCAATAATCTGTCCTGACTGTCCACCGGCGCCCTTAACAGGAAAGGGACTTAAATGAGAGGATTCATGAACCATGGTTGGAATTTCCATGTATGTATGATATGATCAGATAGCTGAGAGTGCTGCTAATGCCTTAAGCAGTGTAGGTCCATTGCTAGGGTTGATCTTAAGGAGGTGATCGCGAGAACAGAATAGCCACCATTCATGACAGCTCTGAACCACGTTTACATAAGTCAACAGTTATCTCGGAGCAAAAATGATATGTAAAGAAGTCATCAATAAGAACCCATCTGTCAGAGACCAGAAACACTGACTTCCACCGGAAGTACTAAACCCTCATAGGATCACGAGATCAGCCTATAACGACAGAACAATGGCACTATAAAATGCATCCAAACGCATTGGGGGCCCTTCCGCAAAGGCCCCCATCGCTGGCAATAAACCGTCGGCGAGCCCAGTAATTTACATCACAAAATATTGGCACAATGCACGTGATTAATGCGCGACGGGCCCGAAGTTGGCAGCAGGAAGCAGGGCGGCCGTTCACACGCGATGAATCGGTGTCCGAATCAATCGACTGAAAGGGGAGGACGGCGTGAGAAAGCGATTTTTATGGACTGTAGGCGCTACCAACGGCACCTAATCACAGGGTAAGGCCACCCGCGCATCGACGTTGTGCAAACGTTGGGGGAAATTGTTATCTGATTATGGAAGGGGCTAACGACGCGCGACAGCTGTTAAGAGGCGGCGACGGGCCAAGTTCTAATGCGGTTAGGGAGGCACGCGATTGTTTCGTGGACGATTGGAGCGGACAGTGGCTGCGCGCAATTAGGGAATTAGGGGTTGGTCCGAGTTGAGCCTTGGTATAGGGTGAAATTGGGTGCAAGATAGGAACGTAGAAGGCTGTGCAGATGTTCTCATTCCATGTTCAAAAAGTGTCCTATCAGAAGCCAAGGAGGATTTGTCAGGAGCTTTCCAAAAACCCGATAGTTTCCTTAGAATTTAGGGCTATGAAGGTTGGTAGCAGAAAAGTAGCGGAAGTAGATGAGAGCTTCCTCTTAAAGATAGACCGGCCAGTGTCACGAATTCCTTGTAACCACCAATTCGGTACAAGGAAACAAAACACCATCGTTTCCACAGAAAGGCTGCCACGCCGTCGTCCCATCCGCGAACGGCTCAATTGCGGTGATCTAACCGGGAAACAGCCATTTGTCTCCCAACTCCGACAACTCGCTCCCTAATTATCTCCCCTCCCGACCCGCAATTAGCAATTCGGCGAGCAAAAGGAGCACAGTTGTTCCGTTCCATTAAATATTCAAGTTAGGCGGACAGACGGCGGTCGATTCCAGCTCTGGCACGGCCACCACTTTAGCTCTTGACAAGGTGTGAATGGCAATTGCACGAGTGGACAAAAGAAAGAAGAGAAACAATACGCCAATAAAATGCGCACGGTTATTACAGGATCCGCCGCGCACACCACTTATAGAAGCGCGCGACGATCCAGCAGCGGCCAGGCGTTGGACAGGGCGGCAGATGGCAGTGCGCGGCTGACAAAAGGTCACCGAAAGAGCCGACACTTTTTGTCGCTTTCCGGGTGTGCGAAGTGGAAAACGAGAGGCGGCGCGAGTTCGCGCGTTCGTAATCCGAGAGATTAGTGTACAGCGGAGCCAGGACATGCAAGTGACCAATCTTGAAACATGGGGTTGAAAAATTGAATGTAAACATTGGAAAAGGATTGAGAGGGGTGGAGAAGGGGATCGTGTCCTGGAGGCGTTGTTTGAAGAGGCGAAGTGCGGGGTGTGAAAGTGCAAATGGCGCGCACAGCGCTGTTTGAGGAAGTAACGGAAAGGTGAAAAAGAGGGTTGTAAAAAGTATGCGCGGACTGGAGATCCTGCCGCAGGGGAGCCAAAAGGCATTTATACACCCTTTGGTGCACAGGAATGCTTGTTAAACGCCACGTACACACAAAAACCAAACAAAACATAGCAAGCAGCACGTTCGTAGCCTGAAGATCCAAGCGGCTCCACAAAACATGACATACACATATCCGTCACAAATCGTATAATCGCCAGCTCAGCCTTGACCCTTGCGCACTTTGCCAGGGCCTGAGCTCATCACTCAAGTTCACCACATTCATCTCGGTAGCCGATCGGCCTACCCTATCACCCTGGGATCAAAACATCGGCACGATAGCGATGGAAAGGCTTCGCGCGATTACGTCAACAAACACTGGCGCCACGGCTATCGCAAGCTGACCAAACGTTCTCGATGACCGACGCCACTAAAGCACTTAATATACGTCTATGCTATTTAATATAAACATTTCCATCGATTCGTCATCTCGAGAGCGAGCAAACACCGACCGATGGAGGATCTGTTTCAAGCTGCTGGATTATGAGTGGTACTGGTGGTGCAATAATCCTCGAACAGAGCCCAGCGGAGGGCATGTTCGGACAACGCAAACAAACAGGCGTGATTAGATACCGCGCAGTTGCACACGCTCCACATGAGCCACTTGAGTTGCGGAGCGCCAGCGAGGGGACCGGGGATTTGTGGATGGATCCAATTTAAATGCTAATCAGCGCTGAAGACGGAAGAAGGCGATAGGAGCGGGAATTCCGAAAGTGTTGACGGGTTGAGTGACATAGTTGCGATTGAATTAGAGCGGGTGCCAAAGAGACCCAACTTGCCCAAACATCCTATGTTTTTCATCCTATGAGAAATGTGGTGGGTCAAGGACGACGTGAAATACTATGTTTATGATTGAATTGAATTTAATTACCCACGGTGAGCGCAAAAGAAGAACGCTCTGCAGTCACTACGTGCAGGTAAAGCTACATGAACTAATCAAAGCTACATGTGGAATGAACAGATTTCGGTAGTCGGGAGATGAGGAGCATTTATAAAGACCTGGTACATATAAAACGGGGGGTTATGGTATTAGCCACAACGCCTATGCATAAAAATGGACATGAAACTGACCAATACTACATGTGGAAGACACAGATTCCGTTTCTTCTTCGGAACATCGGGAGGTCAAATTCGATTCTTCACATAAGGTACCATTACCACATTTTTTTCCTTTTTAACACTCCATGCGACACAAAACATCCGATTTTACAAGTCGTTACAAAGCAAAAAATGTTCAACATATTTATCTATCCTTACTGCCTCAAGAACTCCCTCTTGGGAAAGAATTCACACCTACAGAGAAAATGACGAGCACCTCCCACCGCCGTGGGCAATTCGTACTGCTCTTGACTTCAAATGGAACGCAGGAATTCCAATCATCTGCGAGTTGGTGAAAGGTGATAAGAGTCGGACAGGGCGCGCGCTCGACCATACCGTCATCAACGCGCGGCGGCGACGCAATTAATCCTTTCGTTCGCCTTCAACCCGAAAAGTGATTAATTTTCGTCATCGAACCCGTGGACGACTGTCACTGCGCGAAAGGATCGAAATGACGCGGAGACCCTCCTAACGGGTAAATTTCGTATGAAAATTGTGTGCCTGACAAATTGTGAGCCAAATTGGATTAAAGCGGAAATCAGAGCAATCGGTTGCGAGGAACTGACAATATGTTCGGACTTCTGCGCGATAGGACCACTCAGAGGGCGGAAGGGACGCGGGCCCGGTCAGTAGAGAAAACAGTGATGAGGGATTAGTTTTGGAGGGGAGGAACAGCCGCGCGAGCAAACTCAACCGCGACAGCAGCCGTTCGCGTTATTAATCATCTCAAAACATGACGTTTGGGCAAACATCTCTGAAAGCGAGCGGAAGGCAAGAAAGGAGCGGGGGAGGAGAAAGCGGTTGAGTGAAAAAAGCTTGCGTTTTAAGTATGTGGTTTGGCTCATCACCGATAAGAAGATGCCGTCGTCGTCATTTCAACAGCTCTGCAGATTCATTGTGTTGCTATTGACTATTCTTGTTGTATGTCTGTCATATAGGTGACCTCTACGCCCAGCAAGGACTGAATTAGAGTAATAAATGGAAAATGGAGAATGGTTTGGCTTGAAGGACCGCGTGCATCTATATCTTTAGCACTTAACCACCGCATAACACACAAAGGAAAGGCGACAATTTTTACTGTACTTTTACTGTACTCTATGCTCAGTTAGATGTAGATTTTCCCTCTGGGGTTGTTTGTTAATTTTGGTCCTTATGGCCTTCGTACTCGGCCAGACAAACCAGAGGTAGCACAAAAACTGTAAGCCCGTCATAAATAACACAAGAAAACGACATACTGCCTACCCATAAATTTTACCCAAAAAAGCGACAGGGTAAACGGCGCTACCCCTACCACTACCAACAATAATTGCTTTGGCCCACAACGCGTAGTAAATTAAAACAATTGTCCGGTGGCTAGATTTGTGGTCTCGACTGTCCCCTCGAGGCCCGCCGGCCACAATCCGCGCAGATGTTGCCCGTTTCCTACCACGCGCGCGAGATGATTGATTGTCTGTTGAGAGATTGAGACGGATACCGCGAACGTCTTCCGTAATGTCACTTGAGCCTTAGGCGGCAAGAAGCTGTTGAAATTCGATCGCATAAACGGGCTAGTGACCGCGGACAGAAGCCGGGGCCAGAAGGGCGCTGCGGGGTAGTTCTTAGGTATTCTGTAGGGCAACAGGTGTAGCAGCCGGCGGTCACTCGGCGATCGACCTTATGGCGGCGCGACCGGGGATAGTGCGCCGCAAAAAAGTCGTAAATTACATTTGTTGTAATAAATATGTACGTAGTGGATGTTCTTGCTAGAGTAACGGACAATTATGAGTACTGAGATACAATATTGACAAGATTGGGGGCGTAGGTCGCCAGTGGAAAAGGATGTAGAGATTCTGGAATAATCCAGGGCAAGACGTAAAAGTAATAAGCACGGCACCTCAATACCACAAGAAATACCACAAGACACAAAAAGTTTAAGACTTTCACTTGCCAATTACAGGGTAAAAATCTCAGGCTATGTGTCTTCTTTGTTCAGGTCTCTTGTTCAGGAGATCGATAGCAGTAGTAATAGTAAACAGAAAACGTTCTATTTGCCGCATAGATTTGGGAAGGTCGCTGCGACATAAAGGAATGGAGAACTGGACGCTCCTAAAGAACTCTCTTGTCAAATAGTCAATATGCTGACATGACTCATCAGAGGAATTTCGTGTTGTACAAACAGTTCTAGTGGTGAGTATGGTTCCTCCACTCAGGGTCTCGTGTTCTAAATATGGTAAAGAAACGCTTGAAAAGGCAGACTCAAACATTTGTGAATCTTCTTGCCAAGAGCATGCTGTGAAGTATATGGTACCTATGCTTATATCACAGATATTGCAAGATAAGCACACCATTTCTATAAGATACTTTCCTCGTCTTCCTGCTTCGTGAGGTAGTCAGTTTATTTTCGCGCACTTTGACATTCACTGCGTCATCAATTGACACTTCAATCAGCCGACCTAGCGAAGCAGAGGTCGGCGCGCTTCACCGACAAAGCCGCAGACAACAGTCGAGCGCGGCTAATTGAAACGGTCACTAAGCCATAGCGTCGAAGTAGATTAGCCCGTTAGCACGGAAACATCAAAACAATGCGGTGCGGCGGAAAGGACGGTTATGTCGTTGTTTGCCGAATGAGCCAGCGCGACTGCGGCAAACTCATTCCGGAACAGTCCGCTGTGAGTCATCGGAGAGCGCATAAATTCAGGAACGGCGTCGTCACAAATGCATGGTTTTTGGTTGCGATGGTCGCTCCCCACGCAAAGAAAGGACGAACTTGATCGATGTGAATGCCTCATTGAGCCTATCGGCCAATAGGTTTGGGTAGGAGTGCATCGAACTGAATCACACTTTTCCAGGCAGATGTTTGATTGGGTAGTGAGTGTAATGGGCCAATCGGGCATGACCATGCGTAATTGAAGATCTACGGAGTTGCGCAATGAATGGCTGCAGGATAGATCCAGGACATAACTGCCGCAGCGTCCATAGACCTTCTTCATCTAAGCGGTCAATGTTCTTTGCGGTCGGACATCGCGGTTTCTTTGTCCACTCGCCGCAGCCGATCAGGACATATGGCGCTCCTTCCGTCCTTAGCCCGTGTCGGCCAAATGGAAGCGGCTGCAATTGCGCGAATTTCACAGATCGCGGAACCGATAAGCCTTCGCGCGTCTCTGATCGACATCTTAATTACATACTGCCGCCGACGGGACACCGACCGTCATTAATGGTCGAACGCTTCGAGCAGAAGACATTATAAACTGAAAGCTGAAGATTTAGGATAAGATCTCCACCACCACCGCAACCTCAAAATTTAAATCCAAGCATATCTTGACCGCTAGCGTCCATATCAGCGTAGATCAAGTTGACCTGTGTGAAAGTTGATGCAAAGGGCGAGTCGAGCCAAATGCCAACCATAGTTCTGTATCCATATTGAACATGAACGATTTCAGCCTATTTGCCAAACTGTCCTACTATCCTACGCTGGTTAAAGCAAACCTTTTTGCATTTCCACTTCTGCAACAGAAAAGAGGGTCAGTAGTGTTCGTTCAGTTACTTGGCAGTTGTTACCGAGGACAATTGACATTTAGGTACATTGTTCCGAGTGGTGACTGCCGAATATCTGTTTAATTTGAAGGTATTGACTGGGCGATAAGTGGAATTACTCCAGTTTTATGGTGATGCAATCTGTTCGGACTATCTCTTCTCGAAATCAGTTTGTTGCGGGACCATTCGGAACAAAGCGCACTATGCGTGAACTGCAGAACAGCGATGTTGGATCGATGTGCGACAATCGGCTTGGGATGGCCCCTTATAGTTCTAGTACTACTGTCTTCATCTTTCCGCACAGCTAACCTGCTAATAGGCAGAGAAGATGCGACATCTTATGTGAGTGTTCCGGTCTCGTCAGCGTCACTTTTAAGAGTCTTTAGGTCGCTCATCACTACAGTCAATGTCTCGACATTCATTTACGGCATATCCCCGATGTGCAGATCTGGGAAAACACTTTTTGGGTCTTAAAGATGTGCAAGGAGAAGGTGCCACTTAATTTAAAGGCAGTGAATCTACTTCCGGCAAAGAACAAGAGCAGTTACTACCTTAAACCACTTGAGGATGGGAGGCAGTCCTTAAATGTATGGTTCGTGGTTCTCCGAGCACATGCTTACAACCTTCTTTAGCTGAGCGAATGTGCCGTCGTGACAATCGGCATTGGAGTGGATGTGTCAGCAGAGAAGCGTTTGCAAAACACGTCGTTTCAGGATTGTCGTTTTTACGGAGTCGACCCCGACGTGGAAAGATCGAAGAACCGTTATCGTTCCGTCGGTCTATATCTGCCTTTTGCAGTCGGCAACAAAACACGAAAGGATATCGTCTTTTTAAAAGGTCCGCTTTAGAGGGGGGGATAGAGAAGGGTAAAATCCCTCCTGTGGACCCATTTTTCAGGAAAGGAGCAGAGGAGATACGAGAAATTCGTGAATTTCCTGGAATTTACGGAGCTACTTCTAAAACACGTGGATCTACCGCCAGGAAGCGTAATAGACCTACTTATGATGGACGTATACTACGGTGAATACGAACTAGCGCAGTACTTTGTTCGTGACAGCCTGTTGGACAAAGCGAAGTACGTAGTTTGCCAGTGGAACGGCGACTTTCACTACTCGCAATACGAGTGGCAACGAGAGGCGTTTGGAAGATTTTTCAAACAAATTGCAAAGGATCAGCGCTACGTGCCAGTGGCGGATGACCGTCAAAAGTTTTACTTCATTAATGTGGAGGACCAACGATGCGTGGAACGTTATGCCAAGAGGGTTCTGAACCAAAGAATGCCGCGTGAGAATCTAATATGAAGCGTTAAGCCAGGGGATTCTGGATTGTAATTAAATGCTTAAGTTGAAGACGTGTTATGAAAATGCTTCACTTGCTTATTCCGTATAGCCCAGTGTAGATTGGTTCTGTGTTTCAATACAACCTCATGAAACGGTTTTTCTCATGGCACCTTTTGAATCACTAGAGACTATTTAAGACAAAAAATGTTATAATATAACACAAGAAAGAAGGAAGACTGTGGTCGTTCCAGGAAGTCTCCTCTTGGAGGTAGATACCCGGTATTGGCGCGCAAAGCAAAAGTTCAAACGTAGATCACTGTTGCTGTAAGCCGTGTTTTCTGAAATCACGGCGCGCATTCTCTCATCTTATCATTTTTAACCGTTTTTGGTACCTTTTTATCGTGTTTTACTTGAATAGTGCTTTATAGTTTTCAGAAGCAGCAGCAGCAGCTTTATAGAAGCACCTTGGATTGGCACAACAGTGGACCACATGCACTTTAGCTTTTATTAAAAAACAAAACGTTGCGTTATATTCATTGTGCCCTGATTCACCTTTTTCTCGACACAGCTCACTTTTTCTGGCACACGACAAAGTACTGATTTGCGCAGTTTGTGGCAGCCCAGTTCGGACTCCAGTACTAAAAGAAGTCACTTAGTAACCGCTCCTCAACCGCTCGACTTACCGCAGCGCATTGCTCGCTCGGGTTAGCCCCTGGCTGTCCTTTCGCCCAATTAGTGTAGTCCAACGCGGATCCGTCGTCCCACGTAAACTTCGACTTGATACCCTGTGGCTTGTGCAAGCCAATCCAGAAGACGTTAGTGGCTTTTGGGTTGGCCCTAGTGAATACACGTTGTATGGTACTTTCGATGTTTTTCTTGTGAAGCACAAGCATGTTCATCTTTTTTGACTGACAGAAGGACTTTGCGTCCTTGAAGGTCATGCTTGTTGTCGTCAACAAGTATTTTCCGAAATTGATGGTCTTGGGAGGTACAGGTGGAGTTGTAGGAGCCTTAGTGGTTGGGGTCGTGGTCTTAGGCGTTGTTTTCGTCGTGGTCTTAGCTGTCGTTGTAGTAGTGGTCTTAGCTGTCGTCGTGGTTGTGGTTTTAGCTGTCGTTGTGGTCGTGCTCTTAGCTGTCGTTGTAGTGGTGGTCTTAGGTGTCGTTACGGCTGTAGTCGTAGTTGAAGTCGTATTCTTGTCGTCCACTGAAATTGGTAATGGAAAAGTTGTTATTAAAATTATCTGCCTTGGATTGCAGGACTATCAGTTCAGCTTACTGCAAGCTTAAAATTTGGCATCGTTTGCGATAGCACCAAGTAGTTCAATATTCTACTGGTGAATTTTTTAATTGATTGTGGTGGCTGTCCTTTAGTACACAGGTTTAGTGCCTACTCCATTTTTTGCACTCCGTTTTGTCGTAAAAATTGGAGCTTTCAATGGTCACCCCATACTGCATAACCAAACAACTAACCAGTCCTGTACTCCAACTTGAAGTCCGTGTAATGGAAGCAGTTGAATCCCTCCACGACAAGCAGGTTCGAAGCCGATGTCATCACTTTGCTGAACTGGTCAGGGCAGCAAAAGCGCATCCCCGCCACCATCCACGTCTTCTCTAAGCCCTTGATGTTGACGCCGCCAAAGTAGCATCGCTCTGTGCATAGTACGTCACCGAATGCATGGCTAACGGAGATGACGCGGTACTCGATGGTCTTCCCTTTCGGAGCGGTGATGTGCCAGGTGCATGCAAACGTCTTATCCTCGCACATGCTTTTCATTCCTCCGTCTCCAATGGTCTGCGTGCTTTCGAGGGTCTGCCACGTTGGGGTGGCTTCCAGCACCTCGCCACAGGTTAGTCCGCCACGTGGTGGCTCCCGTTCTGTGCAGTCGGCTCCACTGAATCCACTGGCGCACTCACACTGAGCGCAGTTCTTCGGATTCATACGGCCATCGTTTTGGCATACGGTTGATTGACCCTTGCAGTCGTCTGAACGTTTTGACATTTAGGTATGGAGGAAGGTCGGAGGAACCTTACCGTAGCAGCTGTAGAGCGTGTTCATCTCATAGATGTCGCCGAGATCTGGGATTTCGGCCGTTCCAATCGACAGTTGGTAGTCGGTATTTAGTGCGTACATTATGGGTTTCTTGCTGTCCTTGGCAAATGCCCTGGAATTGGAAGCGCTGCTATAAGCAAAAGTGGTTCTACTCACGTCGCGAAGTAGTGCATGATGCCTCCAAAGTCGTAGAGTTTATCGTAGTTGTCATTGTGTTTCTTGTCCTCCTTCTTGTACGCTCCTTCTGATCCGTTCTACAAGCAAACATCCTTTGTTTTTCTAGTTCTGATCTACCGTATCTGCTCACCTGAATGTTCGTTTCGTCGACTCGAATGTAGCTATCACGATCCCATCGCATTTGCTCGTGTATGAATCCTAGAGCGTGGCCGACTTCGTGAGCCGCAACACCAACCTTAGCCATCGATATACCGTTTTTAACGTCGTCTGGCACCTACCGTATCACAGCTGTCTCCTAGGGACACTCCTTGTTCTTCGTCTGTTAAGCTCTTTCCTACAAAACTCCAGCATCCAACTCCCGGGTAGAACTTCATCGCTGGCTTGACAGGCGCTTCCGCTGCGCTAGCGACTTTGTGGAAGTTGAGGCAGGTGTGTTCTGTCCAGAATTTCACTGCAGCTTCGGCTGCTTTTGTTCTGTTCTCACCTAGAAGGAGTTAAGAACACTATATGTTAGGCATATGATCCGATACCAAGGGCGGGATCGTGAAAGTAGTAAATATCACGGCCCCACAACGTCTTAGGGAAGTTGTCGCCTTGGAAAGCTTGTCTTTTGTGTCGCCGTGTGCGGGTCGAGTATTCATCGACTCCAAAGAAGTGCTTCGCCTGCTCTCTGAAAGGTACTTATATGACGTCCAGTTTGCTAGCCACGACTCACAAAGTCATCATGATATCTCCTGCGACAAGGAACTCGTCTAAGCCTAGAGCCGAGTTTATCTCGTCGATACTGGGTGGCCGCCGCTGCACCAGGTGGTTTAAGTGTTTGTTTCGCTTCTAAAACGTAGAATTGAACTATTTTGATATCATGACGCCTTCGTACCTGTACCGCATCCACAGCCTTGTCAATTATGTCTTTTTTCTCCTTATAGAGCTCCTCCTGTTCCCGTCTTAGCTTCTCACGGATGTTTGGGCTGTACTGGGCGATCAGTTTAGCTATCGTCTCGACATCTCGAAGGAACGTGCTGTTCAAGTTCCTGTGCGCCTGAAATCTACGGTAGGTGTCGTAGACACATCGCAAGTTACCTGCTTAAACAGCTCTAATCCTTTCAGGGTGGCTCTGCTGTTAACATTGACGATTCGATCATCAGTTGCCAACGAATAGGACGAGCAGACGAGAAGGACTAGAAGTAGATATATGCGCATCGCTACGACTGACATGATGCTATCTCCCTACGGCCCTTTTAATGTCATTAACACGAAATAGTGTGGTACCTGCCTAGTAGCTGATAAAAAGTGCGTTTTTGTCAGACAGGCGTCCTTCAATTAGGGGGCCTGAAGGCCCTTAATCTCCGATGCTTTCAAAAGATAAATGCTTGGTGGAGGCTGCGGTAGACTTCAAATGTAACCAAAGTAAACACAGAGTGCGCTCCATGTCTGTCCGTTCGTACTTCTTTAGCGACCGCTACTTTTCTCGCGGATAGAAATATTACACATAAATGGTCTTGCGACAGTGGCGGAGGATTGTTGCAACCTTATCACAATAATGAACGTGTTTTGGGCGTTACAATCTGAACTCCAGCAAGTAGTGGTAACAAGACATGGTAGTCGTTTAGTCGAATTTGGATATCGACACACGATGCCCTACTTGACCAAAAGACGTTTGAGCGAAAACCGAAAAAAATCAAATCTCTTTCGGTCAAGTGACCGGACACCGCTGTAAGCTTATCATTGGCACGTGACTGAAGATAGTTAAGATTCAAGATACAAGATTTGCCATTCTACGTCACCACCACATGCCCTTTTTTACATTAGAAGGTTCCATTGGATGTACTCTTATATACAAAGGGTGTTTCGTGGTTATCTGTCGACAGTTACGATTTTCCTTGTGGTGTTCTCTCCTATACGCTACCTGCTCCGTCCATGAATCAACTTGGAAATAAGCGTGTTTTGATCATTTGACGCGGTAGTTGATCACATAAATCATGAAAACGTAAAGTAAATCAAATGCACTGTTAGAGATTTTGGGCTAGAGATAGACGCACTGTGTGGCGTAAAACGACGAAATACGACTGTCCTCGAAACGAGAAGGTCTATCTTTGTCAAGAACTGATAAGAACATTTCACCAATTCATGAGTCAGTTCAACTTGTTTTCCTGTATTAATATCATTCCTGAACGGAAACGAGCTTTGGTTTTTGGTGTAGTCCACTGTTTCCCATTCTGAAGCAGTGGTTGTCCAATGAACTAAGACCATCAAACAAAAGTTCTTCTCTTCCGTCCATGTCGTGCGCAAAAGGTTAACGCGTTTTCCCAACTCGTTTTGTTGTTTTCGCCATTCGCCACTGTTCCTCGGCTCTTAATCACTAAAACGGCAGACACGCGCATCCGTCAATACTAGTTCTTCCCCTCGAGTTTGTCTTTCATCGACGATCTTCAGCAGGATGGGTGCAAGATCAAAATGTACTGAATGGATTTCCCCAGCTGTAAGCCGTATTTCTTCGTACCACTAATGGTAATTTGGCTTTTCTAGAAGGGAACTATCTTCATCGGAGTGTTGACGATTTGCGTGTCACTGTTCGCCTTATTTGACGTCACTGACGGCCTCTCTCCTCTGTCGATTAGGATAACGGTAAAGATTCACAACGTCACCGTTGCTTTATTCGCCTTCCTCCTCATCGTTGGAGCGAAAAACAGAATATCGTTCTTATTTATTCCATTCATCGCCTACCTGGTGGGATAGCCCGTCACGCACTCATAAAACGAATTTTTAGGCTGTATGCACAACTGCTGTTTTACTGGTACTGACAGCTACTGTAGTAGGACAATTCAACATTGCTTTAGTGATTAGACTCTCCGATGCACACACTGATTCTTCTCAAGACCTTGGTAGGCACACGTGCAATATCGTTCAACTTCTGAACACTTGTTTATAGCGGCAAACACAAGGATACAGCTCTTCTCGGCATCTATTGGGTGCTTCATTTCCTTAGCGCTGCTTACGTTGTTCTTCGAGGTGATACTGAAGTGCTATTTGGATATAGAGCATGAACGACACACGGATAAGAAGCCCGTGATGGACTGTTAGGAAATAATTCTGCAAGAGAGTTGTTTTTCTGATGAAAAACTGTAATGTCACAACCGGAAATAAAAATAAAAGATACTCATCACTGTGTAATCCAATTTGAAGAAGCAGGTGTCACTGACATTGTGGTGTTATTCGTTTTCCTTGGCCAAGACCCATCCATCATTTTACATCAAACGTTAACGTAGTGTTCATAAATCGAGTTCACACTCGATGGTAGTATTTAGGCAGATAGAAACACTTCAAATGGTAGCCAGTGTGCTGATGAGGTCCCAATTACGCTGAACATATTTGTTCACTTTTAGTGCTTCGAAATTTCCCGAGAAAGCACCTGATTGTTCTATGCGGCATAGAAAAATCAGGCTTCATATCATTTATATGGAGTTTTGGACCATTTATAGCTTTGTTTTTGTTTCATTACCTTCGGCATTGCTAGAGTTCTTTCACTATGACACATTTTCAACTCTGAATCACCTGAAAAGGCAAAAAGCTGATTTAAACAATTAAAAACAGCTATATACTCCAGAAAATCAACTAAAAAAGTACTGAACTAGCATGAAAGCGTCTGGAAAACCAGTAGCACATAATTATCAAACAACCTGTCCATCATTTTCACGCTTCGTCTACTTACAAGGTGTTTTCTCCATCTATTTGAACCATGTCGACAGCGGTGACAGTGCGGCAACTTGTTCCAAATGACGCGAAGATCGTCTCCTACTTTGTTCAGGTAAACTAAGTTTTGCCCCCAGTGCCAAGATTATCTTTGTTCTACTCTGTTCAGCAACTTGCAAACTATTTGAAATGTCCGAAAGGTCCAAAGTTGTCGTCAAGACAAATAGAGCAACACCTCAGAGATCAGCTGTTCTCCGGATACGTTGCTCACGTTGGCAACGCCCCGGCTGGGGTGTCCACGTTCTGTGTAACGTACTCGTCATGGGAAGGACCGGTAGGGAATAACGAATCCAGTAGATTCACAATGACGGATTCAGATTATGCATGCCGAGGATATGTACGTGCTGGATGAGTTCCGCGGTCGAGGGCTGGGAATGCGGCTCTTCAATGAGCAGTTTAGGGTAGGTCAAGAACCTATTCTTTATTGGGAATCAATTTCAGTACGCAAAGAAACACGACTTGACACGGATAGAAATGGACGTTCTCTATTGGAATACACCCATGCTTGGGTTGCAGAAAAAGGTATCACTTCAATCCAATTAAGCCAAACAGATGTGCCTAGATTGGCTCCACAAACATCTCCAAGGACGAAGGATGGCTTAAATTTCGGCTTCAGAAGGAACAAATTGACCAGCTTGTTTTCAAGGCAAACGCGGAGGAGAGTATAGCTCACCACCTAGTGAGCCTTGACCACTCAATGCCGTCGTTGTAGATGGGAAACGACGTTCTTTTGCGGTTACACTAGTAGAAATCTAGAGAATTCGATTGTATTATATTCCGAGTTGTAAAGTGTGCGTTTCAAAATAATGACATCAATCACGATACACTGAATTTGCAGTACCTTCCCATTCCTCATGTTGGGCTATACGTTGAAAGATGCTGCAGTAGACCTACGTCATTTCTTTCCGACAGGTTTTGTTGTTGTCAAGTTCGCCCTTCTCCACAGTCTTCAGTCTTTGAGTCGCAGCACCCATTTTCGACGACCATGCACTTTATAACTGTGGGGGACCAGCTACAGGAACGCTATGTATCATCTTATTACTGTTATAAGACAGTTTTTGAGCTGTTTAGTTTGCCGCATTGACGGATTGAGGAACACACAAGTACATAAAAAAATGTCAACCTACATACAAGGAAGTAGGTTGACATGATTGACGCCAAATGTAATGTCAAAAGAAGTTTATATCGTGCGGCACAGAAAGCTATTGGTGTCAAGCCGAGGCAGCAAAACATAGTGCTTGGAAAGCCATCGTGTTTGTCCGAATTGAAGTAACCCTGCATAACCACATGCAATGGAGTTTCCTGCTGCCGCAGCACTTCCCTGTCGGTTTAAGACACAAGCGTTGTGCCGTGTCATCTCCAAAGAGATACTTCTAGCGTTCTGTCAGGAACATGGAGACCTTCCGTTGCCACCCATACAAACAGACGTCCGACCGGCTCGTATTAATGGGGACAGGGTAGTGCGGCAAAGAACAGGTGCGCTTTTGTATAATTATCGACTTAACCGCTGACCGGCGGAAGTGGGACAGCGTCCCTTCCTTTTTAAATCTCCACAGGATCCTTGGTTCCGTTGTCATACGACAGTTTATCCAACTTGTCTAACCCTGAGCTTTTTGCTAACCGGAGTTTTTAGTTTTTTATTCTTAATTTGGTGATATTGTGTGTACTACATTCGTCCTGTTGTTTGCATATGTTGTTTGCATTACATGTGAAAAATTCCCAAAAGGGCAATGTTAGCCTTAACCGCTAAGTATGTATCATCAGTGTTTTCGGTAAGGTGGTTTATTTGTTTGCGTAGACGACGAACAGTGGCCGTCGCGCAGCTGCCTAGTATAAGCTGTTCCGTCTTCCCGCAAGCACTTAGCCGCGCGAATACAGTCGGCCGCATCGATCGCGTGGTGGGCCTGGCGTTTGACTCGCCCAGGCGGTGTTGACGAGAAGGACAGTCGTGAGTGGATTAGATGAGATGTGGATTATGTCATTTGGAAAAGGTGCACGCGGGTGTTTCGCGCGCAAAGATGCAGCCGTGCGCGCTGTTTTCATGCGGCCTCAAGGTCTTTGCCAGTTTTGATGTTTTCCGCAAAATCGTTTTGGGCAAATGTGGTGCATTTTTTATCTCTGTTTGAAATGTGAAGCATGGTCAAGAGATGTCACTGTTGGGAAAATGCAAATGTTGAGTTTACGATTTGACGAGTGGTAAATTTAGATCAATATTTGCTAAATATTGTCCGGTATACTACTGATTTCACAAGATAAAAAACTTATGGATGATCTCAGAAAATAGTGAAGAGGAGAGTATTCAAAATTGAAAACATTGAAAAGTTTGGAAACAGCTGAAAAACGGCTGGCGTGTGCTTAAGGTGAGTTGAGTTTGCTTTGCTTTATTTTCCTCAACATTGGGACCACCCCACGCACAACTCCCTGTCCGTTGCTAAACCTTGTCTCCTTACTCCCAACTAGGGTTGGTCTTCGACTCAAACTACTTCGACTTTTTGGAGTCGAGTCGACGTCGAAGTTTCGAAACCCTCGAGTCGAGTCGAAAATTTGGAGGCAAATGCCAACTCTACTCCCAACCTCACCCTCATTTCTCCATGGTCGTTCTCAAAAAGTTCACCAATTAGTGTGTGGGAACTGTTGACATCACAAGCACGTAAGAACTGAGCTCAGACGGCCAGCCATTGACCCCATTTCGAACCGTTTTCATTCAAAGATTCCAAGAACCACCGTTTTAACTGACCTCAGTAAATGAAGACCAAAATCTATCTTCCACTTATAGAACCTTTCTCTGGCAACATGGTCTGCTCTGGCCACTTAATCCCAGTGTCCTCTCCTTGCATATCCTCGCGCGCTGGTGGTGTTGATGACAAATGAATAAATCATATCGATTGCATAACTAATCGCTTCCCCCGCGCCCCGTTCCTTCCAAGGCGCAATTGATCCGATCGCCGTTAGGTGGCGACGGCGCAGGTGGCGGTTCATTAATTAACGCTGAAGACGACGACGGCGTCGTCGGCGGAGGTGACCTTGTGCCAAAGGTGAATAGACTTTCTCCCGATGCCCCAGATTCCGGCCGCGCGCAACGCTACAGTCGTCGAGAGCGCTCGATGGCGAAGCTCTACTTTCGCGCGCGCGCACCGAATGAGCGATATCCGTTTGGCGGCGGTGACAGATCCGCCCGGGGCGATCGCCTCCGCAACACATAGTTGATGTTTCAATTCTGTATTGTTGTGATCGCGCGCACCTAATCGCACGGGAATTAGGGCTCAACAATCTGTCGGCGCTCTTTCACGACGCGCCGTTAATCTGTTGTAGACCTCGTCCTAGCAAGGACGCGCGGACGTGACTGTGTCCAAAGTGGTACGACATTTCTGGTTGGTTTTTGAACTTGGTCATGTAGTTGAGGTGAACATAGTTGTCGTCTTATGACGGTTGAGGGCATGTGTCACAGCGTGAAAGCAACTGTCACTGGATTGTAGATGACTCTGGTTAAGTGGTGAACCACGTCCAGAAAGGTTAACTTAAGGCTAACGAGTTAGCTTAGGCCAGTCATCTCATATACTACAATTTTTTGGATTACGGCGATTGGCAATAACGCTGTGACGTATACCAATACAATTTTTATTGTATCCTTAGATTTTTAGAAGCAGAATATGTCAAAATAACGCTTGTCAAAATACAGCGCGTTTCTGAGAAAAAAAATACAGCGCGTTTCTATTGTAAAAAAAATAAAAGGACATCTTTGTTTGCTCTGCGGTTTTTGTTTACTTTGTTGTGCACATGAGGCTCATGCAGGCGCAATACGCGCGGAGCTGCATTTTCATTGAGGAATTTATGAATCATTAACATCGTCAAAGTTTGCAGCGTCGATCCACCCTGCCGACCCAATTCTTGACCCCTCTTCATTTTGCAGACTTAGTTAGAGCATAGTTGCAGTTGATGCTTTATTGCTTGCCTTTTGCTGCTAGAATCTATGTCTTAAACTCCTGTGTAATCCAGCAACGTTTATCAATACTCGATCACTATATTATGGCTGGTAGATTTCATGTGTTCTCTGGAACATTATGCGAATAAGACCCATGGAAAAATTTATTCAATATTTATTATATTTGGACTAAAATTTCGATCACGCTGCACTCAACGCTAAAAAAATGTCAACATTGAACTTTATCAGTCTAAAACACTATCACTATCTAGAAGCGACCTTCGAAGGAACCCAGTGATGATATCACCTGGAATAGTTTGACGAGCACGCTTAAATTGCACTTATCCGGAGATTATCGGGCGTTTCCCCTCCGCTCCGAATTCTTATCAGCTTGCACCACCGCCGCCCGTCACGTAAGTGATCGGTTGTGGAATGCCGGGAAATAAAATTGACGAGGGGCCGTGCGTCCATTGATCGGTAGGGCCTTTTTGCACTGCTGAAACTAGGTCGTCCAGGAAACTGCGCCGTTATGATCTCGCGTGTTTTGCGTCGTGCGTGCTTATCGGAAATTCTGATTTCCAGAATCGATTTGATGTGCATTTCCGCTGTTTTCAGGATCACGGCTACTCTGTGACTGGTAGTGGCTGTATGGCTCTATTTCTGGTCTAACAAAGGCGATAAAGCTACGTTTCGGAGACATGGTGCTCATCACAAAGGTTGGCCGTTAGCTTCGTTTGAGCGATAAGAAAGTGGAGGGTGCACAAAGAAATAAGACCTGTAAAAAGCATAATATTGCATTTATGGAATAGTTAGCAAGCCTGGAACCATCCATAGGTCTTTTATGTGGACACAGGTTTGGAAAAATAGTTTACAGAATAGCTTAGGCTATTGTCCCCTGTTTTATGTAGTTTTAAATTCCATTATGACGCAAAATTGGTAGGTGTATATACACGTGTGAGCGTGTACACACCGGTGACATCATATCACGTTTTATGGTATAGGATCCATATAATAAAAAAGGCTCTTTAATCTTAGGATATCATTGCTGGCTTATCATTGCGGGCGACATAAATCCCATAGGTCCATGTCCAAAATTACTACCAGGGTTAAATCGATAAATTCAAACTGCAATGTTTTTTGTTTTCTTCGTCAAACATTGCGCACGTCGGCCTTGACCATGTGCCAGCGGCGGAAATTAATTTCGAGAGTCAAGGGCATCGCACTTTGCGTGGAACACATCCACCGACGACCGCAATATACAAATGTGTGGAAATTATCGTGTGACAGTCCGAAGGAACGACTGTTATTGTCCACAAAAACAAACAGGAGATAAAAAAGTAGAACCTAGCAAAACAGTCTTATACAATACCCAGTGTAGATAGTAAAGACTTGTGCCACTTACAGGGCGATTTCATATGGATCGAGCCACTTAACAAGTCGCCCTTTGCCTCGCCCCTGGGCGCAAGGGTGGTCAGCGCCGACGGTGGAAGGATCCTCGCCATCGACGATGAAGGAAATGTCTGTTTTTACACATTGCTCCTTCTGGTCAATCAAACTTCTAGGAGCAATGGATCGGCGCCGAAAGGAGAGTCAAGCTCATGCACCCCACGTCGGTGCAAACTGTGGAGGACATGATCCAGTTGGGCGATTTGCACGAGGCGGGTATTCTGAGAAATTTGTTTGTGCGATATACCGAAAAGATTATTTATGTGAGTTTACTGTTTCTCACTATTTCTAGAAAAGTTTGCTCTAGACATATACGGGTTCAATTTTGGTCGCACTCAACCCATACAGAGACCTCCCCATCTACACGTCGGAAATGGTCCGGCACTACCGTAACCGAAAGATTGGAGCACTTCCACCGCACATCTTTGCCATCGCCGACAACGCTTACAGATGCATGAGAGAGAATCGCAAGAACCAGTGTGTTATTATCAGGTAAGGCGTCATTATAGTCAACTATCCAAAGAAGAAAGAGTTTAGTGGAGAATCAGGAGCCGGAAAAACGGAAAGCACCAAGCTGGTCTTACAGTTTCTGGCCGCTGTGTCAGGGCAGCACTCGTGGATCGAGCAGCAAGTTCTGGAGGCCAATCCCATCATGGAAGGTATAGTTTAATAGGAGAAGCTCTTGTGGGAGATGACCAAATGGGATTCTGGATCCTGTATGAAGGACAACCATGGCGACGTTTTTTGGCATTGCTTAATCCGTCACGCCTTTCAGCCTTTGGAAACGCAAAAACCGTCCGAAACGACAACTCCTCTCGGTTCGGAAAGTACATTGACATCCACTTCAACGCGGCAGGAGCCATTGAAGGCGCTCGCATTGAACAGTACCTGCTTGAAAAGTCCAGAATCGTTTCCCAATCTTCCGGAGAGCGGAATTACCACATCTTCTACTGCATGCTTGCTGGCCTATCCCCGAGCGAACGAGCACAACTGGAGTTGGGTCACGCTAAGGACTACTTTTACTTGACTCAGGTATGCAACGAAAATGGATGGGAGTCTTATTCTTGTTTAGGGTAAAACGCTCACTGCCGATGGCCGTGATGATGCTGCCGACATGAGTGCCATCAGGAGTGCACTGAAAGTGCTTCTTTTTAAGGATGCGGAAATCTGGTCTATTTTGAAGATTCTAGCGTCTTTACTGCATATTGGAAACATCAAATACAGTGGTAAGTCAATCATAAGGGAATATTCGTTGCAGACACTGAAGACCTTATGATGTTTCATCGCTTTGCAAGGGAGTAAACATTTCTCTAGGGATTTCCCCTCTCAAACAATGACTCACAATAGAACAATCCCAACACTACACATTCACTCACAATAACTGCCTTCATATTGTCATAACATATTCAGGGCTGGGCTTGGCTTTGGACGAATTCCATTTTTGAATATTTGCTAGTTTCATTAACCTTTTGAAAGCTACAGATGCCATCACATGACCCAAGTAGAGGTATGCTTGAAGTTATGAGTGTCTTTAGCCTGATTTTTTGACCAATTTCCACATTTATGAATGTTGTAATATTGTTCCAGTAGCGTATCCTAGTCTCGACATATTTCAGCAACAACCGTCCATAACATGGAGGCGACAGAAATCGTCGACAGAATGGGTGTCGGTCGAGTGGCCACACTCCTTCAAGTAGATGAGCGTTCGCTGGTCAACGCCTTGACCACCCGTACTCTGGTCACACGAGAAGAGCGCGTGGTGTCGTGCCTCAGCGCCGCGCAGAGTCTTGACGTCAGGGATGCCCTCGTCAAGGGAATATACGGAAGATTGTTCATCCACATAGTGCGTAGAATCAACGATGCTATCTACAGGTATCTTGTGAAAGGTCCTGTGTTCCTATCAAGTTTCTTCCAGGCCTCACAAGACCGATCCTCGCGGTAGATGGTCCATCGGGGTGCTCGATATCTTTGGTTTCGAGAACCTCCAGCATAACAGCTTCGAGCAGTTGTGCATTAACTACGCCAACGAACACCTGCAGCAGTTCTTCATTCGTCACGTTTTCAAGATGGAGCAGAAGGAGTACGATCTTGAGGAGATCAGCTGGCACCATATCGAGTTCACCGATAACCAAGAAGCGCTGGACATGATCGTCCAGAAGCCAATGAACCTGATGTCTCTTATCGACGAGGAGAGCATCTTCCCCAAGGGAACCGATCTCACCATGTTGAACAAGCTTCATGCGACACACTCCAAGAACTCCAAGCTCTACTTGAAGCCTAAGTCCGATCTGAACAAGTCCTTCGCGATTACACACTTCGCTGGAAGCGTATCCTACAGTGTCAAGGGCTTCCTTGAGAAGAACAGGGACACCTTTGGATACGATCTGTATTCGCTGATTTCGAATAGCAAGTTTAAGTTCTTGGTTAACCTGTTCGACGATGTGGACAGTATGGACTCAAATAACAGGAGAAGCAAGCAAACCGTTGGATCGCAATTCAAAAGGAGTTTGGACGTGCTTATGGCTCAACTTGACACTTGCGAGCCCTTCTTTATCAGGTGCATCAAACCGAATGAGTTTAAGGCCCCTATGGTGAGTTGACCTTTCCAGGGTTGGGAATGTATAAGTCGTTGAATTTTAGCAATTCGATCGTGACCTGGTCCACCGACAGCTGCGCTACTCAGGAATGCTGGAGACGATCAGGGTCCGGAAGGCAGGCTACCCCATTCGACATGGCTACGTTGAATTCGTCGAGCGCTACCGCCACCTTGTTCCTGGAATGAGTACTGTCTCCTCCCCTGCTAGAAGCATAACCGTAGTGCATGTTTAGGGCCTGCGCACAGAGTGGACGTGCACTCCGCCGCCAAGAAGATTTGCTCGACCGTACTAGGGCAAACTGCTGACTACCAGCTGGGAAGGACGAAGCTGTTCTTGAAGGACCGGGACAATTTGTTCCTTGAACAGGTGTGCATCGTCTTGAGTGGGGGTGGATCCTTATGTTTATGTAATTCAGGAACATGATCGTATGCTGACGCATCATGCGGTGATGATCCAGAAGACTGTTCGTGGATGGTATCAACGCCGTCAGTATCAGAGGATCAGGGCGGCTGTGGTGCTGATACAGAAGCAGTGGCGCGGTTATGCTCAGAGACAGCGTTACAAGAGGGTAAGTGATCAAAAGAGATATTTGGAGATCTTGAAGGGCGTTTTTGACGTGCTATTTGGTAGGAATACCAAAGGGTTCAATGGATAACCACTTTAAGGCCTCATCTTTAGACCCAATTTTTAACGCATAAAATCCTACTGGAAAGGCTCTAATTTCGTCCATGTCATCTAGTTTAAAGGGGGACATCTTCCCTAGATATAATTTAAGCAGTGAGATCAGCCTAGTGAAGTGGAGAGCAATAGCGTCGCGACCTTTCGTTATGCTGAAACATTAATTCAATCTTCAATTTAACAACAACAGCTGACTGGAATTCCACCTGGCCCTTAGGTGCACTTCTTGTTGCCAGTCCACAAACGCAATGAATGCAGCCATTCGCCATAATGTGTTCGCATTCTCCCACATATCACATAAACGCATTCGATTTATGCGTTTGTGCCGCACGCTCTCCCAACTATGTTTTCCATTTCAGCTTCTGACCGGATTCGCCAGACTGCAGGCGGTAGTCAAATCGCGTGCTCTCGTCGCCAAATACCAGCGACTACGGTACGTGGTCACCCAGTTCCAGGTAGCGCCACTTCCAGTACTTCCGCAAAGTGTTCATGCATTGCTATAGGCCTGTTGTCGTGGAGCGCTGATCAGAGCGGAGGTTCGATCGAAGAAGGCTAGAGGAGAGCGGAGAGCGGCTATGATGGCGGCGGAAGAATCCGATTCTTCAAGACCAACGTCCACCATGAACGGTTCAATGCTTGGCGACGATCTGGACGACTCTAAGTTAGTGGAGCAAATGTTCGGATTCTTGCCCAGCGACACATCAACGGAAACGGTTTCTCCGATTAGCAACCGATTCTCGGAAGTCAAGCTGAGCTCAGCAGCTTCGACCAGTTCTCCAACACCGCCTCCATCGGAGAAGGAGTTGGATGAAGATCTTTCTGGATACCAGTTTGGTAAATTCGCAGCTACGTACTTCCAAGTAGGTTGAACATGACTCGGTGCTTTGAAGAAATTCCAAGCAACACCTTTCTGAAGCTAAAACACAAAGTGTGATCATACGGAACATAACTTCTTTAGGGTCACGTTTCGGCTCAACACGTCAGGAAACCCCTCCGTCAACCGCTTCTCCATCACGACAATGCCGGCGACCAGATGGCCGCTATGGCCGTTTGGATCACCATTCTCAGATTCATGGGAGATTTGCCCGACCCGAAATATGGCGGTGATGCCACGACAGATAAAACACCTGTTATGACGAGGCTCTACAGCACGCTAGGAAAGAACTTCACAAGGAGAGACGTCGAGACGATGAGCCAGATGGGTCCATATGATACCGTAGGTGCAGATTTATTCTACCATATCCCACATTCCGATTACAGTATTCCACGTCGAAGATCCGAAAGAATTCCGTTGGAAAGCTCATCTCTATGACTCTCAGGAAGAAGAGCAAGCTTAATGGGCTGCAAGAAGAGCCCGACGTGCACAGCGCCGGTGGCTATAGGTCCATGCTGGAAAACCGTCCCACTACAAACCTCGACAAGCTGCATTTCATCATCGGCCACGGAATCCTCAGAGATGACTTGCGAGATGAAATCTACTGCCAACTGTGCAAGCAACTAACGAACAACCCTTCCAAGAACTCTTACGCTCGGGGCTGGATTCTGATGTCGCTGTGTGTGGGCTGTTTCGGTCCTTCTGACCGGTTCATCAAGTACCTCTACCACTTCATCCGTCAGAACGGGCCTTCCGGTGCGATTGAGTATAACAACTACATCGAACAGAGGTTGAGGAGGACGGTCAAGAATGGAACCCGCCGTCAGCCGCCCAGCTATGTGGAACTGCAGGCAACAAAGTCCAAGAAGCCTATCGTTCTGGCGGTGACATTGATGGATGGGACGGTGAAGACGTTGAATGCTGATTCAGCCACTACGGCGAAGGAATTGTGTGAGGGTGTAGCCAGGAAGGTGGAATTGAAGGAGCCGTTTGGATTTTCCGTCTACATAGCTCTCTTTGATAAGGTAAGACATCCTCCTAGGCGATGATAACATGCTATGTCCCACGCTTCTTGTTACAAATCTACATCCACCCCATTTAGGTCTCCTCGCTCGGTTCGGGCAACGATCATGTCATGGACGCTGTCAGCCAATGTGAGCAATATGCTAAGGAGCAAGGCCACCAAGAGAGGAATGCCCCCTGGAGGCTGTTCTTCCGAAAGGAAATCTTTACACCATGGCATGATCCTCGTAATGACCCGATCAGCACCGATCTCATCTATCAGCAAGTCGTGAGGGGTGTCAAATTCGAGGAGTACCGTTGTGACAAAGAGTCGGACCTGGCCATGCTCGCCGCCCAACAGTTCTACATCGAACAGAAGGGTGCTCCTCTAAACGTGGAGAGGTTAGAGGTGTCCATTCCCGAGTACCTACCGAAGGAGCTTTACAAGAAGAATGGTTCTTTAGAAAGATGGCTGCAGTTGATAATGCACACTTATCGGAAGGTATGCTATTTATGACCTGTCCTTGTTTAATCCCTTGATCTAGAAGCTTCTGAACGACGACAGAAACTTGACCACGGAACTGGTCAAGGAGGATGTCGTAACTTTCGCAAAGTTCAAGTGGCCTCTTCTGTTCTCACGGTTCTACGAAGCTTACAAGTTTGCCGGTCCTCCTCTCCCCAAGAATGAGGTTATAATCGCAGTGAACTGGACAGGGATCTACGTAGTTGATGATCAAGAGCAAGTGCTCTTGGAGTTCTCCTACCCCGAAGTGTCCGGGATCACCACCACCCAGTGAGTTCTCATCACGATATCGTACATAATAAGTAATGGTCTAGGACAAAACGCCTTGGAACTGACTCGTTCACGATACTCACCGTCAGCAACGACGAGTACACCTTCCAGTCCCCCAATTCTGACGACATCCGTGACCTAGTCATCTACTTCCTAGATGGACTCAAAAAGAGGTCCAAGTACTTAGCTGCAATGCAGAACTACCGACCGGAAGATCGTTCCACCTACTTGGAGTTCAGGAAAGGTGATCTGCTTATCCTGGCCGATGATGTCGTCGGGTCCCAAGTAGAGTCGCAGCAGTTTGTAAAGGCGGAGTGTGTGCGGACTGGGCTGACCGGAAATGTACCCACTGACGCGGTTTATATCCTGCCGACCGTGATGAAGCCTACTGTTGACGTAATGGAGTTGTTCGCACAGCAGCCACAGGTGGCTGTGAAGGAGGAGAACACTGCGCTGGCTCTGATTAGCAACCCTAATGCTGATAGGCCCTATACTTTAGAACTGTTCGCCACGGACAACTTCAGGTAAGGATGTTTTACTAAAAAGTACCAAAAAGGATATCTTTTGCTAGTCTCACTCTTGTTTACTCACAATATCTATTCGATTAAGCTGTCCAAGCATGTCTGTGACCAAACCCGAAAATTAATTTAATCTAAAAAAAGCAAGCTACAAACGCTAAGAACAAAAAAGAATTGTTTATAATATTTACAAGTAAATCAAGGTTGACCTTTTCAAATGGAATGAATGTATTTTCGACATAAACAAAAGGTCAAGAGGAAAGAAAGTGAAAAATAAAAAACTTGTTATTATGACCAATGGTGGTAGGAGGCGACCTTATTCTTAAAAACGAATCCCACACTGATTCATATCCACCCATAGCTGGAGATAAACAGTTTGTTCTCAAAATCCAAAACGTTAATTGTTCAAGGAGAAAAGCCACGTGTTAACTGGAGAAAGCTGCGCTGCTTTGCTTGATGGATATTTATATTAATGATTATTTTTTCTTCTTATTAATGTCGAATTTCACGTGACATACTTCCGGGATCCAACCTACTTATTATTCACAGATCTTTGTCACTTGTTTTTGCATTGAATTGAATAATATGCAGTAACAAGAAGTATTGCATGTCATTCCACAGCTATTCTTATTTTTTGTATCTTTCTACGTATACGACACGCCTACGTACACGTTTCCTACGTATACGACACTATAGGAAATGAAATCCAGCTGTTGCTGATCTAATTAGTGGAGTTTTGGCTTACGTCGTGAACAATTAGCGGGTATCGGTTTAAGAGTATTACGCGTGTATGAGGCAAAGCATTAGTCACGTCCTCTGGATCCAGAATATCTGTCAGATTTTTAATTCTAATGATTCTTCTTTTCATAGCTCAAAAATAAGGAAATTACTGAAACGTAAGTGGTGGTAGATCGTGCTGTAAGAACTCAATATCCTGTAAGTGAAGGATGGCCATCAAGTGATCGGTTTCAGGCAAATGAGGCGATCCCTCTCTATCAACGGTCTCCACCGAAACCACGACCTTTGGAAGTACTCCCGTGAACCCATCAAGACCTCCCTTCTCAAAAAGCTGGATGGCAAAGAAGAACCCTGTCAGGAAGCCGTAGCGATGTTCTTGAACATCATGAAGTACATGGGCGATCATCCCGCTCGAAAGTTGAAGAGCATAATTGAGTTGACTGATCAGATTTTCAAAGTTCCTCTCAAATACGTAAGTTCGGGATATTCTTATGATCTGCTAATGTCGGTTTCCAACAGGAAATTCTTCGAGATGAGCTCTATTGCCAGCTGATGAAGCAGCTCACCGAGAATCCCAACAGCTTTAGTGAAGACAGAGGTTGGAAACTCATGTGGCTCTGTGTTGGAATGTTCCCTCCATCGCAAGGACTGCTAAAGCACGTCCAACAGTTTATCAGATCAAGACATCTGCCGATCGCAATGGACTGCTTCAACAGGCTACAAAAAACACTGCGGTAAGTGAATTGGGGTCTTTTCGTAGTCATGCTTTTTCTGCTTATCTTTGTCGGCCATCAGCTCGTATCAACTCCTTCCCAGGTTCATGTTGATTATTATAGTGCCGGCTCTCGTAAATACCCACCACATCAAGTAGAAGTGGAAGCTATCCAGTGCAACACCACCCAAATCTTCCACAAAGCCTTCTTCCCGGATAACACCGACGAGGCGATCGAAGTTGAGTCTTCCACAAAGGCGAAAGACTTCTGCAACAAGATCTCCAACCGCCTTGGCCTGTCCTCTTCCGATGGATTCAGTCTTTTCGTCAAAATCAGCGAAAAGGTCATCAGTGTCCCGGACAACGAATTCTTCTTCGACTTCGTTCGCCAACTCTCCGATTGGGTCAGGGCGAACCGCCCTCAACGAGATGGACAGCCAGCTGTGTTCACTTATCAGGTCTTCTTCATGAGAAAGCTCTGGTTGAACGTGGAGCCTGGAGAAGACCGCAACGCTGATGCGATATTCCACTACCATCAGGAGTTGCCCAAGTATCTTCGAGGATACCACGCCTGTACGAGAAAGGACGCTGCAGATATCGCAGCGCTTATTCTCAGAGCGCAAACCCGAGATGGAAAGCAGCCGCCCTTCCATCAGTTGCAAGCGCTCCTGGGCGATGTATTGCCGAAAGACATGGTCAAACAGCAGTCCGTCAACGAGTGGAAGAAGCAGATCACAAACGCCTTCGCGTTCGTCCAGAATCTGCCGGCTGAGGAAGCGCAAGTGGAGTTCCTGAAGAGGTTAGCAGCATGGCCTACGTTTGGATCGGCGTTCTTCGAAGTCAAGCAGACGTCGGACGCTAACCTTCCTGACAAGATCTTGATTGCTATCAACAAGACCGGAGTCAACTTGTATCATATGGACACGAAGGAGAATCTGGCCAACTACCCGTTCAACGTCATCAGTAATTGGACTAGTGGAAACACTTATTTCCACATGACCGTTGGTAATCTGATGAAGGCAAGGAGACTTCTCTTCGAGACCACATTGGTAAATATATAAATATAGGTCATGTTTTACTTGCAAACTCTTCTTTTCAGGGTTACAAAATGGACGACTTGCTCACGTCCTACATCAAGACGCTCATCACTTCTTCCAGCCATCAGCACAAAGACCACGAAATGGAAATAATCTAGACCTCTATTTATTCCTACCCTTCGCATTTCACTCATTCACTTTATTTGTGTTGCAACCCATTTTTGCTGTTCTTCGTATGTTGCTCCGATCTGAAACGGTGCACGAAGAGGCCTTGTACACTATACCGAATCTATGGACACTTAATATATTTTGTCAGGTTATGTTAAGCCGATGAGCTATGAAATAGTTTTCTTCAGTTATGGAATAAAGACAGTGAGTCAGAGGTTGGAGCAGATCATGCATCGAAATATGAAGAGAAAAAGTAAACAAGGAAGAAGACGTAGAATGAAGTTTACGCTCCTTGACGTAGCTATGGCAGTACCGCTTTGGTGCTTTCTAGACCCCATTATAGACCCTAAGGCTCACAAAAACAGATACGATTAGACCAGATAACAGATTAGACCACTATTTTTGGTCGTTAGGTCGTTAGACCACTATTCTTAAGCCGCTGAAACGCTTTTGCCTGTACAGAAAAGTTCCATATAGATCATAGCGCATATGCCACACGAAGGCAGCCTATTCCGACCTATCTCATAGACCATACGGTTCTAACAGAAGTATACCTAGTCCTAAAATCCGCCTTTAAAGACCCTCAAAGCCATCATTACATTTGAATTTGTTCAAAAACACGTCTTACGCTAGTGTAATGTGCCCTTAGCGAACGACGTTCCGCACTATTAACCATCGTTTGTGGGGAAACTCACCATGGGCGTTCGCTCCCAACCGGTTGCTTCCCTGCAGGGAGCGTATTTCGATTACTTTTCAATATTGGATCGCCTCGCTTTTCCATGTTTTACCACGTTTTGCCTGCCTTCCTTTGGTAGATCCATTTGTTTAGCGATTCGCTTGTCCAAACACGCATCCATAGATCGGAGTATCCACATCTAGTTGACTGAAATGAACTCCAAAAGGGACCCTTGGGTAAGCAGATTATCTCTTCAAAAACGCCGCTGTGTCTCCTTCGCAAAGCGCTTATCACTCCCATTTTTCCCCTGCGTGATTTTCCTGCATATAACCCTTATTTGCCCTGCCGGCTCAAAAGTTGTCTTTGTGCACGCATCTGACCACACCTAAATCCTATTAGCCCCTCTTACGTCACTGATGTCGATGTACCATGCTCCTAATGCTTAAGAAGGGGCACAGTTCTTTCTGGTTCTCATATAAGACGCTGCTCTGGCCACTTTCTGTGTTTTTCTGGCCACTGTGTGTGTTGTTGTTCTATTCTGGCTATAATTGTTTGTGTGTATTCTATCGTTAGTCATCTTTCACAAACTTATTCTGAACATTAAAGATCTAGGCAGCCGGATGTTATGTTGACTCTTGTAGCATGCGGTTGGCATAATGCGTGGGAATTTCCGATCGAACAGTTCCTCTGTTCTATTGTGCCCTAAATTGACTCTTGCAAGATGTTTCATTATCTCATGATTATCACTGTGATTTATGATGCCAGTTAAACGTGTTTAGTGCTCTTTTCTGCTATTTTCCACTACAATTATGAGCACAATATGGACAGATAAATGTTAATACATCAGGCACCTAATTGCAAAACAATTGCGAAGATGCTTATTCATCGCTGAAATGGCACAATTCAGAAACCAAAAATCTTAAAGGTTGATACGAGTCACTCATCTTTTGCTCCATGTTTTCTATTGGTTATTGATGCCTTCACCATGTTATAGCCTTGAATATGGTAAATTTTGACCTCAGCGAAATCATCGTTTATCTTGTACTTTTGCTAGTTGATGATCACCCCTTTTGGGCACCATTATCTGGCGAAGGAATTCGATATGTGCACATTTGCCTAATTTGTGGTCTCCTCTATCATCACAAGATTCTCATTTTGAGCTTTGCTCACTAAAAGCGTAGTTAGTCAGCCTTTTGACATTACATGGTGACCACGCTTATTGATTATTGTGATGGAACAAATAGAGATGGAACTAGTTCCTTCACTCCACTCTTTGTCGAAAACACTGTTTGTGGCACCGTCTGTCACTGATTTTCAACTCCAGCCTGCTTTTGTCGTCGAATTTCATAACATTGCGCCGTGACAAATTCGATCAAAGAACGTCCGTTCTTATCAGTCACCTCATCTCCACAGACCCTCTTCCTAATACCCTTAATATGCTTGGCTTCCCCTCCTTTAACCCACTCAACAGTCTCCGTTTGCAGATACTATGACATCGTTCAGTTCATCCAAGGGCGAGCCAGAGCCGGGACCGGCACCGCCGCCATATTTTGAGACCATAGGCGCCCTGCCACATCAGGTTTCCGTCACACTGCCACCTTATAATCCTGACGACTTCCCCTATGTTCTCCCGCCACGATTGGTTATCGAACAACCTGTGTGTGAGTTTCCAGCTGTTGTTACAGTAAAAAACAATCATTTCTTTAGGTCGTCTTCCTCCAGTGCTCGAACCGGTCAGGATGAAAAAGCGCACCATCATCTGCAGGCTGCTGTGCTCGGTGACCTGCGTCCTTCTGCTGCTGATCGTGCCCTTTCTCATCTACGTCATACTGGTGGACCTGCACGTCTCGTCTAACGAGACGAGGATTATGGGTAGAGCGAGAATGTAATTATTTGAATGTGATCGAAGTAAATAGAAATGTTTCCAAATTTCTGTTTTGCATTGGCTACTAACTGATGCTGGAAATAGCAGAATTAGGGAACCGGTGCTGCAAAGCTCACATTCGTAACTGATTCGGTCAAGGTCATTTACGACAGGTCAGGAGGTTTGATAGGGTAGAGCAAAAAGCAGAACCGGTTGCCCACACGTGAATAAACGGGACGAATCATGTGAATGGGTGGAGAATACGGAAGTTGAGCAAAAGTTGCAGGGGCGAGCTTCAGGATGGGTTTCATTTACAGGCTCATTTTTCCACTATTTTAAATGCTGCGTTATTGATACGGTTATGGTTACCTCTTTCAGTGAGCTACAAGTAATTTTCAGCCATTTTAAACACTTTTCTTTGTTTAAACATCTTATTGTCTTAAGTCAGTTAATTACGTTGTTGTGGCGTTGATTGGCCGTGCTGTTTCCTGTGCTTGTGACTTGTGCCTGCGTGTTGTGAGAAAAGTCATAGTGAAAAGCAGACAGGGTCCCAGACATTTACCTTACAACGAACGTGGGAAAACATATGCATAATAGAAGCTTCACACCATGTAAGCTACATATTCGTCATCGTTAACCATTGAGCTTTGGTTTAGGGAGCACAAACAAAGCACGACCTTCATTTCGTAAAAATGAATTACAATGTTTTTTCACGCAATCAGCAATCACCATAATCATCTTACATTGAGCTAAGGAACTTGGCTGCTGGTGCAAGCGACAGCTCCGGCCATCACCGTTGTTGTTATTTCTGGATGTGGGACGTATCCTAGGAGCCGAAGGTAAGACCCTATAACGCCGCGACGCAGTGTTGAATTCATCGCCATATAGCATACAACGCAGCCATCTGAAAAGCATATGTTTACACATTTTCGTAAATGACTACCTACAGAATCCGCTCTGCCAAAAGAGGAAGTCGATGATGATAAAGATAGGACTGGCCAGCTCAGGGAACAACTCGAAGAACACGTACATTCCACCGGTTATGAAGATGAAGGAGCAGATGATGCATGCTTGTATGGAGACCTAAACCACGAAGTGGATGTTAACCAAATAAAAATCGGACGCACTTGTCTTTGAACCTTGCTTAGAGCCACACTCCCGTTCATTCGTCTTCGGAGCCAAATGGAGAAGACAAGGAAGATGTAGCAAGAAGAGAGGCCTACAAAGACGCCGGTGTTGTTCATGTTGACGAGCTTCAGGTTCGCATACTGGAAGCATATCCATGCACGAAGCCAAAGACTTTCATTACCCAGCTCCTGTCAGCTTTGATCCCGGGTATACCGATATACGGATCTGTCATCCACATATTGACAATGGTGTTGTAGGGACAAGAAGGTGCAAACATGAAGAACACGACGGAATATGCTATCACCACCATCCACCAGAAAGCCATCTTGTAGCCTTCAAACAAGCCAGCCAAGAACCCGTGCTGCCAGAATTCAATGCAGCGGTTTAGGGCCAAGATGATCGCGGTCATACATTGCGCTCCCCACAGACCTTAACATACTGTTTGAATTATGCGCATTTAAACATGTTCACCCATAGCAAAACTTCCGTATATGTAAAGGAAGTCAGGGTAGCTGCAGTAGACGACTCCTTCGATGCTAAGATATCCTGAGACAAGACAGCCGTTAACCAAACCCAATATGTCTATTATGGAGTTCAGGAACATGAGCCTGTAGCAGGGGAATTTCCAGAGCTCTGGTAGAAGCATCGTTTTGGCACATGGAGCGTACAGTATCTGAATGAACTGTGTTCATATCACAATAAATTTCGATATTACGATTGCGATTGTGCCGACGATGATGCTGAAGATCCCAAGTCCCGGTCTGCGGACCCCGAAGGAGTTCCATTCTTCGGTGGTATACATGGAACAGTTGTAGAAATACTCAAATTTGGCATGGTCGAAGAGGTAAATATCCATTTTGCTGAAATTTATGACTTTAATGATTACCAATGGATCAAGCATCGCTCTAAAGGAACTACCCGATAGTACCGCATCTGAAGGGAAACTACGTCGTGTTTATCTACCTGAATGTATGCTAGCTTTATATGTCCACAAAAACAATGACAGAGACAATAAACCTCTTTTACCAGATCAGTTTCCACCCCGCCCATCGATGTCTTTGTCAAGTATCATTCTCAGACGTGTTATTGGTTTGAGAACAGAGATCCTGAGAAAGGAATGTGTTTCAGTCTTTGTTGAATGAGTTTAAAGAATAGAAATGGGAATCATAGAAAGAGATCTAGAACGTAAGGGCAATGGCTAGACTCCCACTACATGGGAGTCTCTCGTTTTCCTATTATCCCATAATTCCAATTTCTCAGGAGCCCAAGGCAAAACCCAATAACTCCACGACGTAGAGTCGTATTCATTACCATGTAGCATGAAATCACGCTATCTCAATAGCATATTCCTACACATTTTTGCTCATGACCACCTAAAAAATCCACACTGCCAAGAGAGGAAGTCGACGATGGTGTTCACAATAGCGTCAATACTTTAAGATTTATTTCAATGGTGCAATACTCAATTATAGGTCAGTAACATAAGTTAAGGAACTTGGCTGCTACAAACGACAGTTCCTGTCATCATCGTCGATGTCATCTCCGGATCTGGGACGTATCCTATTAGCCGAAGGTAGAACCCAATAACTCCACGACGAAGTGTCCTATTCATGACCATGTAACACGTAATGACGCCATCTTAAAAGCATGTGGTCAAATATTTTTGAGCCTCATGACCTACAGAATCCGCACTGCCAAGAGAGGAAGTCGATGATGATAAAGATAGGACTAGCCAGCTCAGGGAACAACTCGAAGAAGACGTACATTCCACCGGTGATGCAGATAAAGGAGCAAATAATACATGCTTGTATGGAGACCTGAACCATGGCTTTGTAAAGTGGACTCCACAAAGATCGAACGTACCTGTCTCTGGATCTTGCTTAGCGCTACACTCCCGGTCATTCGTCTGCGGAGCCAAATGGAGAAGACCAGGAAGATGTAGCAAGAGCAGAGGCCTACGAAGACGCCGGTGTTGTTCATGTTGACGAGCTTCAGGTTTGCATACTGAAAGCATATCCATGCACGAAGCCAAAGACTTTCATTACCCAGCTCCTGTCAGCTTTGATCCCGGGTATACCGATATACGGATCTGTCATCCACATATTGACAATGGTGTTGTAGGGACAAGAGCCTGTAAACATAAAGAAGACGAAGAAGTAGGCTATTACCACCATCCACCAAAAAGCCATCTTGTAGCCTTCAAACAAACAAGCCAGCCAAGAACCTGTGCTGCCAGAATTCAATACATCTGTTTATGCCCAAGACGAACGCGGTCATACATTGCGCTGCCCACAGACCTAAACAAAAAACTGCTTGTGTTTTCCTATTAGAACTCTTTTACCCATAATGAAACTTCCGTATATGTAAAGAAAGTCAGGGTAGCTACAGTAGACAACTCCTTCGATGCTAAGATATCCGGACACGACACAGCTGTTAAGCAATCCCAATATGTCTATTATGGAGTTCAGGAACATGAGCTTATAACAGGGAAGTTTCCAGAGCTCTGGTAGAAGCATCGTTTTGGCACATGGAATGTACAAAATCTGAATAAACTGTGCTTATAACACATGCCACCTAATGTTCGATCTTACGATTGCGAATGAACCAGCCATAATGCTGAAGATACCAAGTCCCGGTCTGCGGACTCCGAAGGAGTTCCATTCTTTCTGAAATTTTTAAATTTCAAGATCAAGAATAAAGATGGACGCAACGTTGCTCGAGGCAAAATGCCTACACTGGAACGCAGTTGACGATGAAACTACATCTTGTGTGCGTGTTCTGCTCATATATGGCAGCTCGGCCGCAAGAACAATGGTAAAGACAATAAACGTTTCCCATCGGTTCCCCACTCCGCCCCTTGATTGCTAAGATTCCACAGTATCGGATATTT
>JADLIF010000898.1:0-114026 GCA_016648015.1 Steinernema khuongi | reverse complement strand
GGTTTTCACGCATTTTACGCCAGGCGTAAAGCGGCGTAAAGTAAAAATGGCAAATACGAAGTGGATAGCGCACAGTTGCGCTGGTCCTTGGTATCATAAGAAAGCGCGTCTCGTGTACTACAATATGCGTACGGCGAACATTGGCGCGAGTCGAATCTGGCGCCGAAAAAAGCGAAAAACTGATTTACGCTACGCCGTTGGCGTAAAACTATGGCCCGGCCTTTAGGTGATCATATGGTCACACCTACAGGGTACAGTGCGAAAGGGAACTTATAGGTATCAATAACGGCTTGTCAAGGTTGTCAAAAGCGCTGAGTTGTGATTTGGAAACGTGAGAATACGGTATAGCATGGTTTAGGGTGCAAAAAGAACGATAAATGGACTAGAAAGGTTCACTTTTGCTCCCTGGAACTCGTTGAACACGAGCAGCTCGTTCTCCACCAGCCTGCAGGTGCACTCCTCGGGCTCCTCGCCCCGGGCCGGGTCATGGTGGACCGCACAGCGGAGCTCCTCCGTGGGCACCACCACCTCCAGCGCGAGCGAGAGCTCCGCGCGCTTTGTAGCGTCCGTAGGGAAGCGGACGACATCCGCCGTCGACATCGCCGAGCCGGAATGCGCGCCGCTCCCCGATTGGGGATTTGTGCCGCCGCGATTCCGGTTCCGCGGATTTACAAATTTGGAGATTTGCGCACTTCGGGGAACAACGCGGGCCTGGAGAACCGGAAACGCGCACCTGGCTCTGGCGATGGGAGAGGTGCCGAGTACACTATAGTATTGGGCATGAGGCACTACTACTCTCCAATTAAAATGTTTCCTTTGAAGTGGTCTAGTGGGAAATATCGTCATGAGTTTAAGAGAAATGGACTCGAAAATACAGGATTTATAGAATCTGGTGGGAGACATTTCCTGGATAACCGTCCGCCTTAGACATCCAAACGGAAACATTTCTATGAGCTTGATTGACCTCAAAAAAATAGTCGCAAATATTTCTACGGGATCGAAGAACGTGCAAAAAATTCGGTCAGAAATATCTCTAGAAGATTTATATCTACGATGAAACACGTCCTCCTAAGGACATAGTTCTTCTGGGTTTTCGATCTAAGATCTACCTGGGTGGGCAGAGGGGAGAGGGGGGAGACGTCGGCGACCGACAGATTCCCGGGACGCGCCATGGCCGAGTGGCGTGCACCCTCGAGAGGCGCGACAAGTGGCGTCTTAAACTCACTTGGTGGATCAGGTCGACGATTTCGGCGTGCTCTCGACCTTCGACGCAGTGGCCGTTCACCTCGACGATCTCGTCGCCGACGCAGAGTCCCGCACGGTCCGCCGGAGTGCCTGAACGGAAAAGTTTCAGTGGAGGTCTTAACTAGGGCTAGTCTGAGCCTGCTAAGGAGCCCTTTTGGGAGAACATCGTGAAGTGGTAAAGGGGAGACCGAAGGGAGCAGGAAGTTTAAACTAATTATGACCCTTAAATTAGCTTCAGTGGTACTTCCACCAATTCTAGGAATTTCCCAAGAGACATCGGAGCTCTGTTTGGAGAATGCACTACTCGACCTAACCCAGTCCAACGTTAAGACAAAAACCAAGCACTATAAGACGTTACATCAGTGAGCCAAATCCAACCAAGCCTGCGGGAGATCGCCAAATCGACGATTTTTCCGAGGCCGGAGTTTTGAAGGGTAGGGCCCGTGGGGCCTCCAGGTCGGCGAGGGTCCCCCAGGCCTCAATCCAACTCTTTGTATTCGAGTGCTTTCACAGTTTTGGAATCAAATTTGGGTTCAACGCCAACCTTTCTTTCAATGCACTTTCCTTTCTTCCTGGGAATTCCGGGAAGTCCCTGAAGCACTCCGCGTACTTCAGCTTCATCGCCTCCGTGGGCAGTGAGGCGAACGCACTATCGCACAACTCCGGAAAAAATAGGATCACCAGTAGAATATTCTATCTGGGTGACGTTTTTCGGAATCAGTTCGCTTTAGACACCCTTGATATTCATGTAGTGATAGCAATGTGTCACCAAAACCCCACTTGGAAAGCTAGGAACGGACTCTTATACGTTTCTTGACTGACTACTCCAAGCGATGTGATGGAGCTTTTATTTGTTTGTTCGTGCTTTTCACATCGCTCGAACTAGTGGTGCCCGTTCCTAACTCGCTCGAGGCCAAGAACGGAATGTGTCCTTGTCCTGTAGGGGACAGTCTTGCTTCTCCCGACTCATCGGTATCTCATCTTGAGAAAATTTCGAGGGCACTCATCGACATCACAGAATAGAAGTGGTTGGAATCCCTCCAGGACTTTCTAATCAATTACAGCACTATCGAAGCCTCTTTTCACCCTCAGCTCCTAGTGGATACCACGCACTTGCCTATTATCCCAAAAATTCAGCGGAATGAATAAATAACCCCCAGTGCACTCTAGGCACTCCACCCTCATCACTTTCAAAACAATCGAAACGCAACTCCACGGCTCGGACGAGCGGATTACCGTATAGCGTGACGCGCTGTCCAGGGCCCCTGGCGACGAGGATGACGAATCCGGGGAGCGGAGTGCGGACGGCGGAGGAGGAGGTCGAGGCCGTGGACGGACAGTTCGCGAGGCGGCGGCGTCGGAACGATCCCAGAGCGATCGACTCCGGCCGCTTCAGAGGTTGCGCGACCATCGCCCGGAGAGTGCTTCTCGGCAACGGCGGAGAAGGAGAAGGAGGAATATGCAAATCTCCCGAGGGAGCGCGCTTCTGCAGACGCGGCAATTAACTCGTCCCAACGACTCTTCGGGGGCGCACGACGTGTCAGAGACGCCCGGAAACCACATTATGAGCTTCAAACGAGCGGTGCACTTGGGTTGGAAGAGGAAATGCCTCCAGAACGGAGGGCATAAGGCACTCAAGTAGATATGTGGACCCCGGATATAGAGACTCTAAGGGCCTTGAATAGCTCAGGGTTAAGGCGGGCCCTTAGCACGTTCCTTAAGGACCCACAAAAATGAAATAAAAAGCGGGTCACCCGATTTCAGCGCTCCTTGGACCTGGCCGGAAAACAAAACAGGAAGCTGGAACGTCTTGGGTCGGATCGGATCCATCGATCACAGCGGAACGCGAATCAATCACGGCCAAATTGTTGTTGACGAAGACTCCAAGGGCCATAATCCCCGTCGCGCGCCGCACCTCTCCACCCGCGTCCAATGCACCCCAAGGAGGAGGGCCAGGGCCACGCCGCGATATCCGGTGCCGGGACGATTTCGGAAATCCGCCGCGCGGCGCCAACTCCAAAACAATATAAATGCAAATTCGACGCGCGAATTCTTCGATTTTCGAGGCGCCGACGAGCGAGCGTCCTGAAGAAGGGCGCCGCCGCAATGTTTTGTTCCCGCGGCAGAAGACCCACCAAGACCTTTGCCGGGCCAAAGCCGTTGTTTAGGAAATTCGGAGCGAAAATCGAAAAGGAGGTGTTGGCGCTGGGCGGTCATATTTTAATATTCGACGTCGAGGACTTGTGAGGGTCCATGCTTCGGTATTTGGAGGAACTATTCGGTTCTGGGACCCATATTTACGCTAAGGATAGAATATTAGCACCCTGTGACATTAGGGGTGCTCTAATACAGCTCTAAACCTAAAAAAACCTAGCCTGCAAAATAAGCATTCTGGAGAAGCTGATGGGTTCACGTCACACCCTCGCAGAAGCCCATTTTAATTAAATCACCCTTTCAACACGATCTTCTCCTTATTTCAGTGATGTCAATCCGCCTCCTACAATTCAACACTCTGGTCGTTACCGGCCGTGTCGGGACCTAACGGCGCGCCCTTGTAGCTTAACAGATTGTGATTAGGTTGCGAGCAACTGAAGCGTTTGGGCCTGAAGGTCATAACTCCGGATTTGGAGATTTGAAGGAGGCACAGACCCTCTTGAGGTCATGCCCGCTTCTCAATCTCCAACAAGTTCCGGTACTCACCCACGAAACGGCCCAGGAAAAGAAGAAAGATCAAAGGGTACATCTGTTTTTGTTCTGGCGATTGTCTAACTACGTAACAACACCGCGAGGGGGATTCCCGACGCAAACAGGTTATAAAAGAACAGGTCCCGGGGAGAAAACAAGGGACACAGGACGAGTCCCCACCAGGGCCACACTCTCGACCCTGAGCCCAGGGAGTCCAACCCACATGGAACGCCCTTTAGTAGCATGGAGAACTCACCTGGGACAACGGAGTTCACCGAGCTGACGACGTCCTCGTCGGCGCCGCCACTCATCGCGAAGCCGACGCGCTCGTTCGGGTCTCGCAGCTCGACGACGACGTCCTCTTCCGAGTAGGTGTAGACTCTCTGGAACCGAGACAATACCCTATGACGCTCGACGATCTCTTTAGGACGCACCCTGTTGAAGTGGTGGACGGTGGCGAGGTGCTCTTCGAAGAAGGCGTCGTTCTCGGGGGCGAAGTCCTCGACCGGGTCGTAGAGGTTGGTGGAGTCCCTCGCCTTGGAGACATAGTAGCCGGGCCTTCCTATCTGCGTCACTGGGATGTTCTGGTAGAGACCGCCGAGCGGGGAGAAGTAGCCAGGCGGAGATGGGGACATCGGAGAGGACCTGGAGGGAGGCAATGATTAGGGATGGATTTGGGTTGATCAAAAGCTTGGAGACCGAAGGAGTTCAAAGGGATCTTTTCAGTCATTGATCATTATTATCCTATCAAAAAGAGGAAGGAAGTAAGCAGGAAAATGGCCAATTTCCTGAAATCAATCTCACTAGCCTAGAGTGGAGCCTCAGCTCTCTCTAAACGCCCGACTTTATTTGAAAGGGATAGAATAACTCTAGAAGAAGGCTACCTGTAGCTGCTGGCTGACGACTCATACGGTCGGAAGGTGCGGAAGGTGAGGGTGCTGGAGTCATACGGCATTTCGTTCTAAAAGATACGATGAGATTGGCACGACAGAGGACGTTCCCAGGGGAGGGGGGCTAGATGGAACGGTGATAGGACGTTTCAGTTTTTCAAGGGCTTCTTGACTTTTCTAATATCCCCGTATGCTTCTTCAAACCGAGTCGGTCCCGGAACGGGCGCCAAGTCTCGAAATTGCAAGCCCCTTAGAGTCAAGTAGGTGGTCCCAAGTCCCCAGAGCTCCAAGTACCGAAGGGTTGGAAGGCATGGCCGTGCGGAACTTCGTCATCAAGAAGTGCTCCAGAGCGGCCGCGCTGTTCTGGGGCCCTTTGGCCGCCATCCTCAGCAACCTGCTACAAACGAGGACGTGTACAAGGCACTGTAAAAGTGAAAACGGAAAAGGCGGCGAAATCGCGGCAGGAGCCCCATTTGGGTCACTCTGGAGGATCACTCCATTAGGTGGAGGCGAATAATTCGATCAGATGGAATCGCGACCGGATCCCCAGAGCACGGCGGACAAAGAAGTGGCGAATTGGCTAGGATTGCGCAATTAAACGCGTGCGCGGTGGGACTCGCCCGGCTCCTCGAGGGCTTCCCTGGAGCCCGAAAACAGAAAATAATCGAGGCGTTCCTTAATTGCAGAGTTTTGGGAGGAAACGCCCTTTTTTGCAGCTCATTAGGCTATTGAGGGGGAGGGGGCTGGACGAAGGTGGAAGTTGACCAATTTGAACTGTTTTAGAGTCTTTTTAATGCTTTTATTTCGAACAAGAAGGGCAAAGCGATGGAGGAAGAAGATAGCATCCAAAGCAGAATCCCTCTACAATCTCTACGAGCTACAGTAGGATGAGTGCTATGTTATGCATAAGCTACACAGAGGTTATGTTTAGATTCCTCCTCTAGCTTACCTAGCAACTTTAAAAGAAGAAGTGAGGAAGGAACGATCAGAATAGGGTCGTTCCCAAATTCGATATTTACCAACTCGAGAAAGACGACGCGTTTTATGGCTATAAAAGGACATGGGGGACGTCGGCTAAGCACCGACGAGGGAACCTTTAGAAGTGTCCTTCTCAGATCCAGGCATCGTTTGTTATGTAGCCTGATAAATTGGACTCCATGCGGCCGATGATAGTGGCCCATGCTGAGCAGAAGGGGGGACTTTCTCAGAAGACTCCAGTACTGTTTGTCTTCATTAGTTCCATATTACACTTACATTTGCTGTATTTATGTTCCATAATCTGCTATACAGCCGCTAATATTCTGGGCTTCAGGAACTTGAATAGCTCGCTACACACCAAATGTCGCCTGGATCTGGTTGTGAGCGGGACACTTCTTAGGCCTCCCTTGTGAGTCATGACCCTACGAGGAAGCGTTGGAGTCGCCAATTGAATAAACACACGCTTGGGATTGGGTCCGTAAACAACGTCGGCCGCTATTCGCGGATTCAAAAGGAGCGCGTCAAGTAGGGCGCGCACTAAAGCTGATCAGATACCATGCACTCACTCAGAGGGGTTTGGTCTTTCTAAGACTTTTATAAATTTCTTACCTTTGGAAGAGCCATAAATCGCAAAACTTCAACCCCCAAGAACCGTCTCCGTCTCCTTCTACCGGCCAATCGACCTTCCTAACCTTGGACGGACGACAATGAACAAAAACCGCCAAATGCCAAAAGTCTTGCAAAGCCACATCTCCTTCTCCGTGGCGCCGGAGTCGAGGCGCCCCTAATTGCGGAGTTTCGAAGGGAGACGCCGATTTTTTGCACCTCATAAACCGGGTGGCCCCATTAGGCGCACCGTGGCCTTGATCCCGGCGCGCTAAGACAATCGCGGCGCCAGGGGTCCCGAGGGGAAAACAAAGCGGCCGCCCGCTTTGTTTCAAAGAGTGACATTCGCGCGCCACGGGCGGTAAGTGAGACTCCGGAGAGTGCGAAGTGGTGGTGGACGGCGACCTAAGAGCGCTCCTAAGAGGGTTTTGTAGGAAAAAGCGAAAGGGCTATAATTATACGGGATTATTCCGTCCGCGCGACGCGACGATTAAATTGCGCCGCGAAGACGTCCGAAGACGACGACGTTCCGCTAATCAGATACCATGCACTCGGAGGGTCCTGGAGCGAAGTGAAACTCCTTGGGGTAAGAGGCTTTCAGAGGGGAAATATGTTTGTTCTACAGGATGGTGTAGAGAAGAAACTTCTAGGGTCATCTATGACCGTCTTCTGGTGGACAGGAGGGCCAGAGGGTCTATAGGAGGAACTCCCCAAATCTCTTTATCCCTATGAGACCCTTACTATCTCTATGAAGAAGGGCATCGTACCATGCAGGTGGAGGGCCCTCCAAACCGGCAGACTCTTCCGAGGAGATCCAGCGATGAAAACGAAGGACGAAAACACGCATTAGTGCGTGGAGTCGGCCGTTTTCGGCGGCGCCAACAACAAAACTTAATTGACGCCGCTTAAGCGCTCCTTGGACGCGTCTGGCTGGAGGTGGCCAGAGGAGGAGCTGACCGCTGAGTCATGGGTGGGGAGGGTGGAGAGAGTCCAACAGCAAGAGGAAAAACATGGGAATGGGGTCGGATAAAAATCACACAAATGATTGGAAATTATCTGATAAGGTCAGGGCCATAAATTTAGATTTTATTTGTCAAAATCTCGTCTGATCTGGGGAGTCTGGTCACTGGCTTAGATGGGACACATTCAGGGAGAAAAATAGAGTTGTTGGAATGAAATTGAGCAAGACAAGTTCTTTATATGTAACTTGTGCGGCCTGTTTTTTGCTGTGACATGACTATGGCCACAGTAGGCCTTAAGAAACCTGGGTTGACCACTGACTCAAGGACGCGAAACGCTTTGGACTCGCCAAATGAATAAACATGCGCTCGGGAACAACGCCGACGTGTAAACAACGTCCACGTCAGAGCAAAGGTCTCGTCTGAGGGTCTGTCTGGTCTGAGAGAATAGTCTCATGCATTGTCTGGTTCTGTGCTCTGGGATAATAGTCTAGTCTGGGTACCCGGTCTAGTAGACCAGTGCTTTTTAACAAATTGCAATCTGGTCCAAGAGGCTGGACCAGATGACCTACAAATCTAATCGGCCATGTACTCCATGTAGGGTGCGGATACGCTCTCCATCTGATGTAAATAGCTTCCATTTTGGACAGGGAAACTCGCTGGAGTGGCGATTTTTGGCTTTAAAAAGCTCCAGCAATAACTGGGCATACAGCAAATATAGGCTGAGACTTTCAGGCTGGACCATTTGGGTCTAATTAAACATATTACAGTCTGGGAGTTAATCTGAGATGCGCTCGAAATCCAAGATCCAAATAACGTCCAATACACACTCCACTTCATTAGCCTCTTCTACAGAACCTAGGCTATATTGAAGTCTAGAACAATCTAGAAGTCTAGAACCATTTGGTCTACCAGACTAGCCACAATGCTCCAGTCAGCGAGACTAGATTAATGGAAGGTTTCCGTATATGGAAAGCTCCGAGAGCCTATCATAATATTGTTTAAAGAAGACGTCCGCGCGTTGGAGTCGCCAAAGGAATAAACAGGCGCTCGGGATTAAGGATCCAAACAACGCCGACGGCGGTTCGCGGATTCAGAAGGAGCGCGGCGAACAGCCCGAGGCCACATTCGCTTCAAGTGTCTCTTGGTTGCAACCCTTCCTGGGAAAACGATTTTGTTCAGGCAGTAAATAGCGCCGTTAGCTGACGGAAACAGTATTATCTGACGTGATCCTGGCTTTGCACGATGCGTATTGTGGCTACAAGAAGACCTAGGGGACAGTGTGGGGGGCTTGGGTTTGGGGACCACTATCCAAACAAGGAAGCTTTGGAGTCGCCAAATGAATAAACACACGCTCTAGATTGGGTTTGTATACATCTATTCTCGGATTCGCAAGGAGCCCGTCAAGTGGGCCTCCAGAACTGACCCCTCCCTCCGGAGCCCAGATTCCAACCGATACTGAGTTGCAAATCAATTTTAACATCGATTTAGAAAGGAAATCAGACTTACGTGGGGCTAGTGCATGCTGGGCCGGACAGCGAAGGACAGAGAGGTCAGAGTTCAATCGATGTCGTGGGAGCGCGCCGAGACGGTCCGGAAAGGGAGAGGCGGCGCGCGAATTAGCGACGCGCGGTTTAATGGCGCAGGTTAGGTGCGGTGAGCCCGGGCGAAAGCAGGGAATCCCCCGGGGCGACACCGACCCGAAAGGCGCGCGGTCGAGGGGAGGGTGAAGATCGAAGATGGAAGGGTCACCGATCGCTTTCGGGAGAGGCAGGAAGTGGAGTAGAAAGGGGTGGAATAAAAAAGTGGGAGATCTACACGATGGAGGGGTTTCAACAGAAGAACCTTGGATAGACTCAAGACTAAAGAACTCGGTAAATCCTAAGATTCGAGGACTGGTGGTGGACCCTGCTCGGAGGTCCGTCCCGGGGCAGAAAGGTCAGCCGAGGGGAAATTGGATTTCAGGGAGCTTTCAGGGAGTGGAGGAAGGGCGGTAATCGGATTGTCTTTCGAGAGACTTCCTCTTGGAGGAACGACTCACCTCTGCGGCGGAGAACCACGTCCGGGGAGTCGGTGATCGTTCGACGGCCTGAAACTTCGCAATTTACAGGATTCTTGAGGCTGGACCTCGCCGGAAGGCCCGCAAGTGCAGCTATGTCTTGTGGGATTGTACTGGGCTCATCAGGGGCTACGCGTGTGGTTTTTTAGGCATATCACTTCCTTGTATAAAAATATCGAATAAACTAAGAAAAAAAGAATATATTAGAGACAACGCGACGGTCATCTCGTCCGTGTTGTTCAGCAAGTGGGTCTGCCTAGATCAGCGTCACGATTAAGCCCGATAACCCAGATCCCTCCTGACGATCCGAGATTCGAGCGGAGCGCCCGGAGGAGTATAAAACTCAAAAATGAAAAGATGTCAAATAAAAAATCCCTAACTTGCTTTATCCCTGTGAAAACGTGTCATTAGATCAAATGGGCAGGGTATGCATCTGCTAGGACACTCAGATCCCCAAGCCTTCTTCTAAAAGAAAAATTTGCAAGTTTGAAATTGGAGCCAGCCCTACGGAACATCCGCCGAGGAGGGAGTTCTCGTTTTTGGCGCGAAACGACCGACTGGAAGGTCGAGCAGATTGTGGTGGGAAGGTGGCGCCGAGGGAGAGGAGGTCGAGGAGCGAACTAATTCGATGATGAAGACGATAAGCCCCGAGGAGTGTGCTGGAAAAGACAAATTGCGCTCGTTCGGTGCGCGAAAAAAGGATTGAGACGTGGTGGATCACGAAGGCTCCCGAAAAAACGGTTTAGTGCGTGGGAACAATGGCTGCCCCTCAATTGGAAGTCAATCCAATGGCCCAGAAGAACCTCAAGTAGATGGGACTCACCGGCTTCGCGAAGCTCGTCGACACGAGGACAAGTCCGTGCTCCCAGAAGATCGACGGGTCCTCCAGCACCATCCACACGTTTCCACAGGTCAGGGTCCCGCTACGATCACAGTCGTGGTGGGACCGTTCTCTTGTAGAGGGTCGAACTCGTGTTTGGCTACCCTTCATGAGCATTACGACCTGGAAGCGATGGAAAGTTGACGCACACGGCGTCGTACAAAAGATGAAAAAGGAGCGTCCGACGGAGGCGGCCTTATGCTAATGAGTCCCGGACGGCTCTCCACTTTCTTCTCCGGAGCGGGTCGGAGATCTGCTTGGGACACCGTGGACGGGTGACAGCCGACGACGACGAAAACAATCGCCACACAAAGGGACAAAGTGGCGAGGCTCTACGACTCGTTAGCCCCCTTTGGCGCGCGAATCCTCTCCCTTGCACGTCCTCCCTCTGGAAGTCTTCTCTCGGAGGTTATAGATCAGATGGTCCTGCCACGAAGAGCTGCTCCTTCATTGGGTTTGGACGGTTTCATTTCATTCCACATTTTCGCTTTTTATGATTCTTCGTTGGTCACGTCGATGCTTTAAGCTGCACTGATCGGTTCTTCCTAATGTTTGATACCGTAACCCTCGATTCAGTGTTTATAAAGATAAGGGGGTCTAAACCAACATTTTTCATGCATTTCGTGCGTATTTTTTTTGGTCCCCCTTAAGTCGCTATCTATTTCTGGGTCTGCTTGAGTTTCGCCGACTTGGTCGAACTTGTGTTTACTTCTTCAGCTGTTATTTTAAGTACCTCGCTGTACTTCTCGGGTTTATCGCCGTTTTGAAAATGTAAACCAGGAAGCAAAACAACGAAGCTCCCTCCAGCGAAAGCACTCCAAAACCTTTGAGGGCTTCTCAATCGTCAGGTTTCAATCAGGAAGTGGTCCCGCTAATATAAGCAACAAGATAAGAAGCAAAAGACATCAAAGATCAGCGATTAGAACGTAATTTCTAAGCATTTTTAAATATTTAAGTGAAGAATCGTAAATTTTCGATTTATCGAAAAGAAAAAGCAAATTTTAAAAAATATCCCTAAATTCCGGTTCTAAAACGCTTTACCATCAACCCCTAAACCAAAAAAGGGACCTAGATCTAACCCGAGTTCTAACCTGGAGCCATGGAGCCCACCCCCGGCCCCTCTGCGATGCAATTAGCCGTGGACGTGCGGGCGTCTTCTATTTTCGGGCGACGTTACTGTGGCGCGCGTGACGTTTCGGCGAAACGGGCGGCGGCGAACGGTACCCGAGTCAGCCGGCCGCTCGCTCGCTCCTTGTGCGCTCGCCCGTCGCCCCGCGACGCGTTAATTGATTATGAAGAGCGCCGCCGGCTCGACCTGTCGCCTAATCTGCGCGGATTCCCGCATTCCCCGCGCCGAGGCTGTCCGACGCCGGCCGATCCTCCGGAGGAGGAGGCCATCGATCGCGCGCGGACTTCGGCGCCTAATCGGCGTTCGCTTCTTCGCCAGCCGTCGTTCGATCGACCGCTCGCCCAGGGCTCCCACTCCCCGCTTCCCACGGTCTTGTTTTCGCTCCTCCGCGCTGGCTGCGGATCTAAACTTTCCCGATCGATCGGACTAAACGTGAACCGAGTGTGTGGTTTAGGGTGGTTATTAATAGAATCGATCGATGGGACTCGAATCGATCGAATTCGTGTTCTTGTTGTGCTTTGAGAAGACTGGACTGAGGAAACTGTTTATACTGGACTCTCGGGAGGACTGGAATTGAGTGGGTCCTATGATTTCAAAGTCAATTAAGTAGCCGTGTATAAAGCCCAATCTTTTGCCACCCAATCAACTGTAATTCAATCGGTCCCAATGTTTCGTGCTATCCTTCTGATCGAATCCAACTTGTCCGAATCGTCTTCTGGAAGCGAATCAAATGATCGGCTCGGGTAGAGCCAATGAAGTCGAAGTAGATCGAGTTTTTTGAGTGATCTAACCAACCCTAACTTCTCCCACAAAATCTACTTCATTCTCTTCAAATCTTTCGAATCGAATACCAATTCCAATGGAGACGAAGCAGTTTTCCCATGTACAAGGCTTTAATTCGAATCCTTGACAGTTTGAGATAACCGATAGCCCCTCAGTTCGGCGAGGAGGATAGTAGAAGCATCCTATCTCTCCGCATCTGTCATCTTCGGCCGTTCGTTAAAACCAATCGCGTCAAGAGGCAAATGATGACCGAGGGAAGGATCAGACTGTAACTCGAGTCTAGTAGGTAATGGGTAACTTCCCCAATATTCGAATGTGGTCCTCAGAAGCTCAGGGTCCATCCAATCATACGAATGTTCGATCCGATTTCCGAACTTCGGCGCCTGTGTAGCTCCTGACCTTGAGCGTACCTGTCAGCCAACTTCCTGCATTCCTCGCGTGTCTTCGCCAGAGCGGCCTTTCCACTGATAGTAGCTATTTTTAGAGATCCCCAATTCGCGATAACTGTTTTTGACGATCAATTGTCGCGATCTGACGTCGGCTTCTGTGGTCTCCGCGGGCCTCCTTCAGAATCGTGTCGGAGGAGGCCGATGTTCATCGATCTGCGTCGATGCACTTTCGACATATTGTCCGACCGTCGCGCGTTTTTGCCTCTGCGGCGGTCCGCCCGAGACCAGTCCAGCCACCTGCTGGCCCGTCGGACCTGTCGCCTATTCGAAGACCCAAACTTCGCTGTCTCCAGCTATTGTGCTGAGGGGGGGGGGGCGTTGAATACGATTAAATATTAATCATTCTAGAGTTTAATTTTGTGAATTATGTAGCATCTAATATCCTGATTAATGCAAGAATCAAATGATTAATTACTATAAATGAACCCTGATTTACATTCAGTAGTTTCTTATCGTTTTTCCACTCGACGCGATTCGAATGTGCTTCCCTGACCCAAAAATTTGGTTCCAAAACTGGCCTCCTCCGACGCGATTCTGAGTATAGCTGACACTGGACTATAATTAAATCCTGAAATGTCACTCCAAAGCTCCATGTTTTGATGAGAATATGTAGTAGCTTAGCACCGCTTTCGAAAGTCTTCCAAGAACCCCGTGATTGACTGTCTCGCGCTTTAATCCGTGTGTGCCTAATCTACATATAGTGCCGTTTCAGAAAGCAACATTCAACCCTTTGCCCCTCAGGACGATTGCCGTGCCCAGTTTAATGTTAACGCCAGCAGCAATGTGAGTTCTTCTTGCAGGTTTATCCAGCTCAACTCAAAGCGTACAGCTTAACTCAAAGCGTACAGCTTTTTAAGCCTATTCGGACGTTTGTAAGGTGATTGAGTCAATATTAGTTTTGATGTCGAAATCTGTCCGAACTTGCTACTGTATTAAGGCCTAGGCTACTAGGTTAGAGCCACGACTTGAGTCATGCTTTGTGGAAGATAGTTCTAGTCCGACGCTTTCAGATGCAGAAGGACGCGATGGAGTCGCAGATGATCGTCAAGGAAGGCGTGCTGGTGAAGTCGAGGAACCATGGAGTGCGCCTCGCCTTCCTCAAGGTAGGACTTCCCCCGCACAAGAGGACAGCTGGACTGACACGGTGACCTTTCAGGCGCAGTGGGTGGCCCGCTACTTCGTGCTTCGCCGAGTGGACGCCTCGGGCCAGTTCGTGCTCGACCAGTATTGGAAGAAGTCGAAGCGCAAGATCAAGAAGACGCTCGAGCTGGACCGCTGCACGAAGGTGAGCTCCTCATCGCACTTCTGCATAACACTTCAACATCCTTTCCAGGTGGAGAGCTACCTGCGCCTCAGCGAGGGCGCCGCGCGCCAGGGCAACTTCGAGTGGATCTTCGCCGTGCACTACACGAAGCGGGACTCCGACCGCCGGGCGAAGCTCTTCCTGGCGGCGACCTCCCGGGAGGAGATGGACGCCTGGGTCCATGAGCTGTGCAGATGTTGCAAGTTCCTCGCCGACGACGCGGACTCCTACGCCGACTCATCTGCCTCCAACGGGGTCACCCCTCTCCTCGACCACCGCACCAGGCTCCCTGTGGGGAGACTCCCGCTCTCCGACCTCCACTCGCAGGACTCGTTCCTTGTGGACACGCCGGGCTCCGAGTGTGGCACCGGAAGCTTCGGCATCGGACATCTCTTCGAGGATGCCGCACTTCCGCTCTCTGCGCGTCCGAAGGTAGGTGGCTTCAAGATTAGATATGGTCAAGCTTCCACAAAAGGGCGAGAGGAAACAAGGCCTTCCCGACTTCTCTGCTTATGTGTGCTTTACTAAATGCTTCTGAACCTAATCTAGTCGGTCCCACTTGGAGCCTATTTCCTGAATCCGATTCGCCGAATCGAGAAAAATCAATCAAATCCAACTCCCGTTTGATGTAACCCCCTCCCCTGCTTCACTAACCGCTTGGCCTCCGCTAACAGACGTCCTTCGACCTGCACGGCGACGACGACGAGGAGCATGAGCGCTTCTTCGTCGTGCAGTTCCCAACGAGCTCAGCGCGGCGGTGTCCTGTCCGGAGCTCGCCGCTGGTGTCGCCTTCCGCCGAGAATCCGCCCTCCGCCATCGGCAGCGTCCCCCTCGCGAAGGCTAGTTCGTCGTTCGACGTCGTCCTGCATGCTTCTTCTTTGTGATCTGAACCGTCGCTATGTGATTGCATCCTTCTTCTTTCTCTTCTATCTACTTTTGTCCATCTTCAAGTGTTTCTCTGAAACCCTCCATATTTCAGGCTCCTCCTACCAGCAACTACATCCTCATCAGTAACTGCGACTCTATGAACCGGAGGGCGCCCGTCCAGCCCCGCCTCGAGGAGGACGAGAACCGCATGAAGGAGAATAAGAATGCCTACGTGCTCCTGAACAGTTGCGTGACCATGGGTGGATCCAGAGGTGAGTTCCGTTTCTTCGGCCAATGTATACCGTATCTTTTCCAGTGGTTCGCTCCAGTGCAACAACTCTCTCCTCTCAGCCGTCGATCGCCTCGCAGCACAGCCAGAAGCCCAGCCTGAGCAGCGTGAGTGCCTTCTCGCAAACCTCTGCCTCCTCCAGCCAGCGCTCGATCGTGGACCCGGAGACAGAGTCTTCCAGTGGCTTCGACTCCTTCGGCCCGATGCCGCCTCCCCTTCCGCCGAAGATCTCCGCACGCTCCAGCATCGACTCCGCAACCTACTCCGAGAAGAGCCTCTCGCGGGGCTCCCCTCTTCCGCTGGCTCCTCCCATTCCCGGGATTCTGAACCTGGACATGGCTGTGCCGTCGAAGTATCCCGACGACTACGAGATTGACACCTCCGGAGAGACGATCGTGAAGCGGAGGACGCCATCTCCACCACGGGAAGGGACGAGGCCGAAGACTCCGAAGACGCCGTCGACTGCGCCTCCGATCGACCGGAGCACGAAGCCCGCTCGGATCCACTCCACCTCCAGAAGCTCCTCGTCCCAGTCGAACCCTGCCTCTCCGCTACAGATGCACAACCGGACCACCTTCAGCTTCACCTTCCGAGAGTAGGTGCCCGTTCTTGGCTACCGTAACCTGGTTACAGGGAGGAGCGAAGGATCCCCACCATTCCGAGGACGAATCCGAAGAACCGACTGCTCAATAAACAGCTCACCACCAATGATCTCTTCCCCAGCCGTCCCCAGAAAGTGAGTTCCTGGCTTCAGCTGACAGATGTACCAAGCCCGCTTTCAGCCTCTGCCCATGCGTGAAGCCTTCTCGCAGTGTCCCTCGCCTGTGGTCATGCGGACGCCTCGCTCTCCCTTCGTCCGGTCACCGATGCCCTCCCAGAACTTTGTCCTCGACTACTTCGAGCCGAACGAAGCGGCGACGCCTCCTTCGGAGCTGGACAACGCCATTCCCTGCGCCCCCCGCTCTCCACTCACCCGGAAGATCGACTACGTCGACGTGGACCACGACCGAACGCAGGCGATCTCGAAGGCGATCAAGTTCTCGAAGGTGGAAAGAAGCGCGATGTAGTCCTTTTGTATATTCCCTCCATTACCGGTTTGCTCGATGCAATAAATGCTCCCTCATCCATGAGAACCACGTTGTACAAAGCTCTAGCACATTTAGAGATGGTTCCGGGAGATTAGAGATGGCCTGATGTTGCCGTGTGTTTGTCCAATGCTGTGCAGGTCGGCTCGTTCCTGCGCCCCTCCGCTGTGCGAGCCGACAAGAAGAAACGGTCGGCGATGAATAATCGCGCGCCGCGATCGTCGAGTTACAGCGGAGAAGGGGCCGCCTGCCCTCCGCCCTATCGATCGCCCCGCCACTGATCGATGCCGCTGGCCATCGATTTGCATTTCTGTACATAATATGCTGTCGAAGTTGGCGCGCGAGTCGAGTCCCTCACGGACACAGAGTCAGAAGACGGTACGGTATCTCCTGGAGAAGGACTTCGACGAACCGTAAGGAGTGTCTGTTGTCGTCTGGATCCTTCCCGTTTTAGGCGTCGCGCGCAACTGAAGGAGGACCTGAGGCAATTGAACGTCAGTCTCCGAGAGTTGGAGCTCTCGGCGTCCCGGGATAAGAAGCGGAAGAGGAAGACCGTCACCTGGACCAACAACCCCCTATACAAGGTGAGTCTCGGGTTTTAGACACTTGGCAGACAGACACGGATTCAGCCCAAGAGACATTAACCGAGACAAGTAGACAGAGGGGACTTGCTAGACAGTTTTTGGAGACATAGACAGTTCCGAGACACAGTAACACACAGCAGAGGATTGCTACAGTATGCTGCTAGCATTTAGAAAGACCCCGTTCTTTAATGAGTCGCTGCCTTCTGCAGTTATAGCACCACACTTCCGCAGCAATTTCGTAACCTAGCAACAGTTGTTTTCCCAGAGCTGCTCAAGACATCAGTCAACAACCCCCTTTTCCGTTCACTGTTGTTCATATCGATTGTCCCTACAGAAAGCGTCCCTTCGCGATGACATCGAGACAGACTGCGAGTCGAAGAGCTCCGAACTCTCGAAGTCGATGGATAGCGGCTACAAGAGCGACACCGCCTCCCTCAAGGTACACCGAACGCTTGATCCAACATACCTACCTCTGAAGTAGGTGGACGCCGAGGAAGGGCCTGCCAACGGGGCGCAGATGACGGGCTGTGACGAGTTCCACGAAGCTGCGGAGCAATTAATCGAAGCCGTCCGCCGGCTCCAACCCAAGTCCGAAGATGAATCCATAGCACATAGTCTGAAGGACTGCGAGGTAGAGCTCACCAAATTCTCCATTTAAATTTATTCGCGGTCTGGGAGAGAGTAAAGTACAATGATGTAGAGTATAATAATAATGGAGAAATGTGAACGGACCAACGCATGTACAATTATGGTTAACAGAGATCGAGAAAGGGGTCCTTAGTGCTGGCCCATGGGAGGCTGTCCGGCGGGCTGCTGACCTTGCTGGGGACCCTTCTTGCTCATGAGGTACCGATGGATGTGGGGGATGACTCCGCCACCAGCGATCGTAGCCTTGATCAGGGTGTCCAATTCTTCATCACCACGGATGGCGAGATGCAGATGGCGAGGGGTGATGCGCTTCACCTTGAGATCCTTGGAAGCGTTTCCCGCAAGTTCGAGCACCTGAAAAGGAATATGTTAGGAGGAGCTTCTTTGCAGCAGACAAACAATCGTTCAGATAGACAGAGACAAGACAACAAGTGCAGACATAGACTTACTTCAGCAGTCAGGTATTCGAGGATGGCGGAAGCGTAGACGGCAGCGGTGGCGCCGACACGTCCATGGCTGGTGCTGCGCTGCTTCAGAAGACGATGGACACGTCCCACGGGGAACTGGAGTCCAGCACGAGCGGAACGGGAGACGACTCCACCCTTGCGCGAGGACTTTCCGCTGTCCTTTCCAGCTTTTCCTTTTCCTCCGGCCATTGTTCGTTTGGTTATTGAGATAGTTGAAACTGAAACGGAGACAGACGTCAGAAGAGACTAGACAACGAGAAGAGGACAACAGCACGCGATGATGGTAAATTAAAAAATGAGCGAAAAGATGCAGACAGAGGCGAACAAGCCGATTCACACTAGGAGCTTCGCGCGCGAGAGGTGCGAGCTGTGGTTTCCCGCGCGTGTCGGAAGCCGGTGGAGAACGCGACGCTATCGAGCGAGAGTGACCAAACAAACACGCCGACGTTTTTCGCGCCCAATCAGTGCAGATAATCGTTGCGGGACCACTAGTGTGTTGGAGATTCATAGGGGCAAACGCTTCATAGTGGGCGTTTCTCAGCGGTGTGCTTCAGCAAAGCTCGAAAACCTCGGTATCTGATGGTGAGACGTAATATGTCTGTCTGTCAGACCTAATGTGTCTACGTCTGCAAATGCTTTTCTCGGAGAAGCCGTTTATTACGCGAACAACAAGACATATCACAGTATCAAAATCCGCTAAAGTATTAAAAAAATAAATAACCACTATTATGTATATCCATAAACTCATTGATCTGAATTATACAAGAGACTGAAACCTGGCGGTACAGCGGAGGCCAGGACTATTGCACACGTCCAAGGAAACGGGCGGGAAGCATAAGTGACATACGGGAAAGGGAGGGAAACCTCAAGTGAGCAGTGGGAGGACCTGTAGTTCCTTCTTGCAAGCAGCACAGTCTCAGAGAGAAGTTGGTTTCGACGGACCTCGGCCTTGTTCCACTTCTTGGAGTCGGAGTTCGAGCTGCAGCCTGATCTGGGCGAGCTTCGCACGCTCAGCTTCGAGCTCCATGTTCAGGCGACGCATCATCTCGCAGCGCTCCTTCCAGTCCGTGCTCTCGGCTTCAGGCACGCTGAGCTTCTCCAGTCGGTCATCTGAAACGAAAGGGCATAAGTAGGTAAAGAAGACGCTGTTCTGATACGGACCAGCCCATGATTTCAGGTGTGTCTTCTAGTCAGAAGTCCCTACCTATCTCCAAGTTGAAGGCGATGATCTCCTGTATCCTATCGGACTCAACGTCGGTTTGGCTCGTGGCGTCCACAAGGACGGGGGTCGGGGCTGGCGTGTGGGGAACGATTCTCCTTGGAGGAGGCGCGACTGGGGGCGGCAGGGGGCTTCTGGAGACCATGGAGGAGAGCTGTAGGGAAGCAGGCAGGGTGGCTCCGCGGTCTTTGGCGGGGATCCGCGGATACCCTCCGGTGCCGGGAGGAGAGTGCAGCTGATTGGACGCGGCACTTGTGCTCGAACTAAAACAGGTTTTGAGCGGTAGGGCGAAAATAATGACGACAAATGGTCGTACCTCATGGGATTGCCGGTTGTGGTGAACGCCATCGAATTCAGGTCTAAACTGGCGCTCCGGCCGTGTCCTCGATTCGTGGGTCGTGGCGGAGGCTTCGGTGGAGGGCCCTTGGGCCCGTTCTGTGGGCTGAGCGGGAAGCGGATTCCAGTGAGCTGCGAAGCGCCTTCGCTCACAGGAACCGAGATCGACGACGTGCCACTTAGCGCTGGAACCCTCCGCTCGCTTATTTACGCGACACTTAAACGCTCACGTTGACTACTCCTGAGGGGCGTCGGGCGGCTGTCCACGAGGATGGGAGGAACGTCGGAGAACTGCGCAACTGGCGCTTTGTTGGGCGAGGAAGTCGTCTTAAAGGAGGAAGGTACTTAGAGGTAGAGATGTTGGGGTATCCCAAAGATGGATCATTTGACCTTCAATGATATTCTCCTTCGCCCCCAACATTCATCGATGACGAAACCTCCGAGCCATAATTCCCACGATCATAAGGCCTTCTTACCGGTGGTAGATCCTGTAGATGAAGTTGTTCGTCCGAGAGGGAGTACCCCTTGGAGACCGCGGCACAGTCCGTCTTGTCGAAGTCGAATTGCTTCCAGTTCTGCTTCCCGGAGGTCAGGATAGTGGCACTCCTCGGGGTGATGCCAGAGGCGTCAGCATCACCGGCAGTCGAGTTCCACACGGTGGCGCGGGTCCCATTGCTGCTGGCAGTGTGCGTGGGCACTTGATGTTGGGTGAGGATTCCGCGCACTGGAGTCACCGGAGGACGGACCCTGGCGGGAAGCTCGTTGGGAATCGGATTTCGACCCTACATGCATAGGATTGAAAAAAGGAGCTTAGAAAAGAGTAATACCTTAACATGAAGGACAACCAAGTGCATGGCTATTGAGAACTCCTCCAGATTCAGCCAGCCGTCTTCATTTACGTCGGAGAGCATCCATATGCGGGAGAGCTGCTCCGAGTCCAAGTAGCTCTTCTTGAAGAACTCGACAACACGGTCGTCAGCCCCGTTGACGGCGCCGGAAAGACTCGCTTTACCCTAAAGGATCTGACGTTGATTACTAGTTCTATGTACAATGCACAAACCTGGGTAGCGTGCTGCAGCATCAAGAAGCACCTTTCGTAGTACTGCCTCTGGTCCGCGCTCATTTCGTACAGCGAGTCGTTCACGTAAGGTCCGGCACTCGAAACGTGCTGGGAGTAGGCGGAGTGGACGCTGACTTTCTTGGGAGCGGTGAGAGTGGCCGAATCCACCAGGTCCACGCTCTCGGTGAGGTCTTCAGAGTCGTCCGAGGAGCATGACTCCGCCTCGTCGTCGTCATCTTCGCCAACGTCGGCGTCTTCCAGAAGATTCCGCGTTTCCGTATCACTGGACATATCTGAAGCGAAGGAAGTCACAGGATGACGATACAGCTCGATAAATGAGTTCAAATTTCGTATTTTCAGGCCATAGATTTGATTCACCCCTCTTTTGCGGTCAAATGCTCCTTTCATAGCCGAGGACGTCGCCCACTGGATAGCTGCCTAAGACCACTCAATCACTTGAAAAGATGAGGAAGGGGAATTCAAAATTCGCTTCCTGGCAACGCGGCTCTACAATGATAAACTGTGAAATCGGAGGAGTGCATTGCAACAGCGCCTGTGGCAGTGGCGGCGGAGAGTCGGCCGGGCGCCACGGAGAGAGCAGCTGATGGGCTCAGCGCATACCGTTTCGCCATAAACAAAACGTCACAGGATAAACACAGGAAGGACCACTTCCGAAGTGAAATTTGCCAAGGGTCCCATACAAGAAGAGCTAGGACTTTCCAACTGAATTCAGTCATTTTTTGCCCTCGATTGTTTAGATCGTCATAAGCACTGAAAGGAGCGAAGACGTTGACCATAAAACTCATTGGAGGACTCAAATTAGAGTACAAACTTAAAAGACGGTGATGACTTCTTCAAGTGGAAACTGTCAACAAAATTTCCAACTGCATTCCCACGTAAACCATCGTTGTGCCGACCGGATCGCAACGGTGGGCAGGATTCTGCCGCGAAGTGCAGCTAAAGGGCAATTACGAGGAACATACGGGGTTTATCGCTTTCGTCGTCGTAATCGTCCACCGTATGCCCGTCGTCCGTATCCTCGTTCGAATCGTCGTCGCTTCCGCTGCCGTACTCCTCAGAGTCCTCAAACTGAGTCCAGCGTTTAGCGCTGAGCGCAAATTGCGCCGCTCCGCCGAGGTTGGGGAGCCGCGAAGTCGACTGAAGCGCCACTGTCCACAAAAGCGGAAGCCAAGCCAGCCATCACTCACCTCGTTCGTGCTCGAGTTGTGGATACGATAGGACGAGTTCGTGCGGGAGGACGAGGAGGAGTTCACGTTATCCATCGTTTCATGCTCTCCACTAAAATGAATAGATTGAAAAGGGGAAAGAAGAAAAGGAGGAATCAGAATAAGACCATTAAGGCAACGAAAAATGACAAAAAATCCCTTTAGTTCCATCGGACATCTTCAGGTCATAAAAACAGAAGGAACTCACTAAAAGTCGAAGAATTATCCTAGCCTCCCCAAACACTTATGCGCAAACAAGCTACTTTAGATGGGGTACTAGTCACTTATGCCATTCAACTGTCATTTTTTTAAATATTCTGTGATAGATTTGGAAATGAGAGAACATCGGAGTTCGTTAAATGGCAGTTTGTTAAAGCACCGAAGAGAAACTCACTCGACATGAATCGATTGTTGGTACCGCGGGGCGGCAGAAGGCTCGTGATGATTCACTGGGACGTGTCGGTGGTGGTGGTGGTGGTGTCCGCTGCCGTGGTGCCTGCTGGACGTCTGAGCTCCCGATAGCCTCATCTGAAAGAAATACATTTAGAGCATGGAGAAGACAAGGTCGAGAGGGAAAATTTAGAGCTAAACTCTGAGGGCTACCATCTCATAGGGCGGACACATTTAATCTTTGAATTGCACCCAAGGAAATGAAATGTTGCCTTAAGGTTTACGGTAGCCATGTTTACTCTAGAAACGTGACTCACGGCAGTCGTAGTTCCATCAAAGGCTTTCCAGGTCAAAAGCGTACAGCCGTCCACGAAGATTTTATCTTGTTTAAGTTTACATTTTTGCCTTTTATTACACCACACCCTTCCAACGCGATAAAATAAACATTAAAACCCATTTCGGATCGAATCAAGAAATCTGAAATTCCGATTTCTACGCCCTTGTTTTGCCAAATCATTAAAGATATCGCTAAGGGCCACCAAGAAGCTCAACCTACCGTACTGGGTTCAGCGTCGATCCAAGCCGCGGAGTGTGGGGCGGAAGCGGAGACCGCGGTCTGTGGATTCGGGACCGTTTCGGTCATCCGGCTGCAAAGAGAACGTTAGTAGAAGCGAACGCGGCTCCAGCACGGCCGAGCACGGGAAACGATCGATAAAAATTAAAATAAAACAGTCGTCATGCATGAACTTATGCGGGTGACAGAGAGGATTTCGGACGACTCTCTCCTTCTCTCGCGCTCCCTCTGCGGCGGCCGCGCGCCGCCGCGTCACGCTCACTCTCGGACGCGCGGCGGCTTTGCCTGTGAATGGTCCGAGTGCCCAGATGCTGGCTGGATTCTCGGGCCCGCAGAGTACACATAGCTCTTCCGAGAGGCGCCGCCCCGGAGCCCCGCGCGGCGGAGAAGAAGCAGAAGCGCGGACAAAGGGACTGTCAAATGCCAAAGGGTCCGGAGGATTAAAGGTGCTGCCCGGCCCCTCTACAGTAAACAAAGCCTTTCCACCACGTGGTCTTGGAGGGAAGAGCCTGTGCGCTGAGGGCGTACTGTGATTTGTGTTGGAAGATTTCTGTGGTCCGAGCTCACGTGGATCCTCCACCCTCACTGGAGTTCGCTCGGCTTCGTCTTGCACCCTTCGGCCTTCTTGACCCCGTTCAGCTGGCTTGTTTCCAGATGGGATCTATGGGTCGGATCGTCCTCGGATTTCGCCGGAAATGGAGGCAGAAGAATTGTTTTGGCGCGCTTCTGGAATCGGGCCCTGCTGATTCTGATTTCCATATTCGGAGATCCTGTTCAGTTCTGTCTGAATCTACTCCTGTGGCTGTAACTGATGCTTTTTGGTTGCATCTCGCCACTTGAGGCATTCCATGTCCAACACCCGGCATGTGTCCCATCCGTTTATCGCCCCGCTCGACTCGAGCTCGACTCAGCTCCTTTATTTCGGTTTCATGTGTGCACCACCGTTCATTGTACCTGTTGTACTTTGGAGCGCGGCCGACTTCCCCTTGCATCCCTGAGCCTTCTTGACCGCGTTCAGCTCACTTATTCCCATGTGTGATCTATGGAACAGATCTTCTCGGCTCTTCTCGCCCGGTTCTGTCTGCCCAGTTCTATCCTAAGTCTACTCTTATGGTTGTAGCTGATGTCTCTTATTTGCACCTTGCTACTTGAGGCATTCCATGTCCAATCCCCGCGTCGGTCCTATAACCACCTTTCAGGTTGCGCACGTCCGCTGGCTACACTCAAAAGTATTGCTTTTCGTGTCGTACTCAGCATCGCATATCAACTATTTGTCCGGTGATTCTACCTTTCGAGCTTACATACTTCTATAACATTTTCTTCGTTATCGTTACCTCATAGTTCGCCCTTTCAGAAACAGAACTAGTTTCCCGATCGCAAATTATGGGAGCGAAGTCTAAGTAAGTGCGCTATCCTGTCCTAGTCCTGATTACGTCCTTCCAGGTACGTTATTGTGCAGCTGGCCAGTGTGATTTCCGGATCCACGCGCGTTTGGGTGAGAGAGAGGATGGCCGAGAAGTTCTCAGGAATATTCTTCGACCCTGCCAGTATGTTGACTCGCGCTTCTCTAATTTCTAAGACCTGTTTTTAGTCGGGCGAGAATGCTTATTTGAAGAATCGAAGAGGGTTAAGGGCAAGGCGGAGTTATCGAAGAAGGTCAAGGAAATGTATAATATTGAGAATTAGCTTGTTTTCGTTGTTGTTCTTGTTGTTAGGAATTCGATTAAAATCTCCGCAAAGCTTGTTCTTCTTGTTCAGCGTGGTTCCGACCGTTCTTCTACTTCTACTTGTGCTATTCATGTTTCTACCGTAACCTATGCTTCCAGATGACTGTAGCTGATTTGGAGGGAGCAATTCTGAGCGCGGATCCCACTGTCCTGACTGTGGTCATCGGGATCTTCGCCGTTGCCGTTTCGATCTTCATCATCTTCTTCAGAAGATGCTTTTCTTCAAAGGCTGACACGATTCTGGTGACCGGCCTCAACGGATCCGGGAAGACTGTCCTCTTCTCGCGTCTCGTTAACCAAGGTTGGTGCCCTTTCATGGATTCCTTAATGAGTGAACTTCAGATAGCGCTGTTAAGACATACATCTCCTTGACCGCAAACGAGTACAATGGATACCTCAACAGCAGCGGACGCTCCCTCCGACTGGTTGACTACCCTGGAGCGGAACGCCTTCGCAAGCAGATGTTCTCCAAGTTCTGCACCAACGTGAGTAGTGTCACTTTAAGTCAGCACCGTAATCTTCTCCAATTTCAGCAGCGAAACACGCTACGCGGAATTGTCATGGTCGTGGACAGCTCCACTTTCGGGAAGCAGGCTCGCGACGTAGCTGAGCTTCTGTACGACGTCATCTTCGAAACTGGATCGAAGGTCCCCGTCCTCGTCGTTTGCAATAAGCAGGACCTGGCCGTGTCCAAGAGTGCTCAGGTTGGTTGATTTGTTTTTACGCGGAGTTCTTGGGCATGGTGTAGCATAAGTAGCCGAAAATTGTCAGGCCTATTCACCATGTCCCTCATAATTATGTTTTCGATTTCAGGCTGTGAAAGGAGCCTTGGAGCGCGAAATTGGACTGATTAATTCGTCGCGCGAAGCAGCTCTGAAGACCACCGACGGATCGGACTCGCGCCGCGTACTGACTGACTCCGGTGAAGACTTCTCCTGGGACGAGCTTCCCAAGACCGGAATCGAATTTACTGAATGCACTGCCCAGAGCGAAGAAGGAGGCCAGTCGACCCTGTCTTCCGTCGTGGAATGGATAGACAGCCTTTGAGTGTCCTTCATCCGCTGATTTTGTGTGTATTTATTGGATATGTAATGAAGAGTCTTATTTATTGTTCTTTTTGGGAGAAATATATTTATTCAAAAAAGGGTCTCTGTGTAATTCTTGAGCTTAAGTGTTTTCACCTCATGGAAATCGGATGAAATGTTCGTCATTGACCGAAGACGGGATCGAACCCGCGTCGAGCGGATCGGCGACAGTGCACACTCCCGCTGGGCCACTCGCTCACGGCGCGAAGCACTCTAAGGACTACTTATCAAGTTCGTTGAAAGCGGACTCAAGGACTCGGATCCGAGGACATCGCACCTTCTGGTCCTGATTAGTTATCGTTAATCTTCTACAATGTGAAAGCATCGGTTTGTTAGTCTTCGCACAGGCTTCTGGCCTCGCTTCTTGTCACATTACGCCCGTTAGTTCTCCTTTTGTGCTGAGCAAAGCTAGTTAGGATTCGTGAGATGGACACAGTGCCGATTGCCTTCTGTGAACATTTGTGCGACATTCTGGATGACACCCTTTCGGAGATGGAGAAGCTCTCCCGGAACTTCGGAAGGCGTGCGCGGTTCCTGCGTCAACATAGAGCTGTGTATGGCAGTGTCGTGAGAAACGGAGGCGAAGACGGAAGAATTGTATACTACAAAGACCGTCGATTGCACACCCCTGAGGAGATTAGCTCAGTCCCCAAGAAGTTCTTCCGGCATGTGTTGATCCACCTATATGATGGAAAAGAAGAGAACGCATCCCAAGCACTCGTCAAGCGCTTCCCCCACGCCATCGTCGACTTCTCGCTTCGTACACGGTCCATCAACGAAGCCTGGGTCGACCTCGTGTGTTCGCTGAAGAGGCTAGGTTGTATTTATATCGCGAAGAAGTTGAACGACGACGCTATTCGACTTTTCCAAAAGATTGTCGCACACGGGAACATTTCCTACTTACGGATAAAAGAATCCCTCGCTAGAGGCGGTACAATGGAGTTGCTCAAATCCATCCTTTGCCAAGACCAATTCAAGAAGCTGTCAATAGCGCGATCTGGGCCCGAAAAATGGAAGAGCGATGCTATCAGAGAACTTCTCCAGCTGTGGTCAGAAAATAGCGAAAAACTTAGAGGAAAGAGCATACTTCTTGGAGGCGCAGGCGGAGTCAAGCAGTTTCAAGACTTCGTGCTACGCAGGTCCGTGAGCGGGCTGACAGGCGTCTCAGAACTTCAGGAAGCTCTGGAGGCATGCTCGAAGGAGGAGTGCGACTTCATCTCCAACGAGTATCGGCAGTTCCGTGCTCATTTCATGAGCCCATCCGGTGTTTACAAGTTCGAGGAATGGGTGGGAGATAAACGACAAAGGCTCTACATCTCCTTCAAGTGTGATGACAGAGAGGAAGAGCCTACTCCGCTTAGCTTGGTGATGGCGAAGACCAGATCCTTCTTTATGCTGTTTGCCTGACCCATTGTTTTCTTATTTTGGTTTCTCAATAAATATGTCAATGTCCTTTCTAATGTTTCATCACGGTCGCCGATAAAGTCACGAAGGACACAAGATGTACCATCTAGAGGGCGGCAAAACCTGTAGAAAGGCGAATTGACGATAGCTTCTTGGCTCCGTTTACTCTTCTCCTGATCCTTTGTTTAATTTGGTTAAGCTGGGCAAAAGGAGTTGCTATGCTTATCATCGCATCGGCTTTTGGCCTCGCCTTTTGCCATAGTCCTGCCATTAGCACTTGGGTTGATCTGCCCACTGTTCACTAGATTCCTCGAGATGGACACGGTTCCTATTGCCTTCTGTGAACACTTATGTGACGTTTTGTATAAAGTCGGCATTTTGGAGATGAAGAAGCTTTCCCGGAACTTCGGAAAATGTGCGCGATTTCTGTGGCGCCACAGGGCTTACTATATCAGTACTGTTCGAAACGGCGCCGAAGAAGGTGTTTTGAACTACAAACGACGTGAACTAAGCACACCAGAGGAGATGGAGGCGTTCTCTAAGAAGCTCGTCCGGCATGTGTACATCGATATTTACGACGGAATGCACAAAAAAATGTCCCGATCATTGGTAAAGCGCTTCCCCTACGCCTTCTACCACTTATCGCTCTATACACCGTCCATCAACGAAGCCTGGGTCGACTTCGTGTGCTCTCTGAAGAGGCTGGGATCTATTCACATCTGGAAGGAGTTAGATAGTCACGCTGTCTCACTTTTTAAGCAGCTTGTCAGACGTCGGAAGCTTTCCAACTTGGAGGTGCAGGAAAACGCCGGCAAAGGTAGCACTTTGGAGGTACTCAAAGTTCTTCTCTGCCAAGATCAGTTCGAGGAGCTGGCTATTTCGGCAATTGATTACCCCTCGCACAGTGATATCATGAGCGAAATACTCCAGCTCTGGGCAGAGGATAGTAAAAAGCTCAGAGGGAAGAGTGTGGTTCTACAACATTGTTGCATAGGCGGCGTCGAGCAGATCATAGAGTTCCTACTTCATAGGACCAAGAGCCTGGACCAAGCTATCAACGGCTATAGAACTGTTCGCCGATTGAAGGACGTTCTGAAGGTCTGCAAGAAGAAGGAGCTTAGGTTTATCGACAAGGAGTACCCGCGCTGTCGTTGCACCTTCAGCAGACCTTCAAACTATGTTTACAAGTACGAAGAAGGAGAGGGTTATCCGGTAGATCTTTGGGCACTGATCACGATCGCATCGGCCATAGATCCGTGGAACTTGAGAAAACACGGCGAAGAATCACAGTGAAGAAGTGTTCTAAATCGGGGTATGGGATTTACTGTTCCAAATATGGTCCCGACACGAAGACCCTGCGTTCTATTGTGTTCCAATTCAGTGTTCCAATTCATTAAAGAAACCTGATAACACCGCTCCCAGCAGTCAAGTGGTCGTAACGCTCCGCGTGTTCGGCCTACCGTATCTGCCACATTCTCTTTTTTCTATCTGTACGCCGCTGTATGCCCAAATAGACTTTCAACTGGTACACGTCGAACCGGAACTACGTGAGGAGGATGCCCTCCTTCCGGTCCAACTCGAAGCCCGTAGAATTCTCATTTCTCTAACAATGAGAGTCGTCATACGTTGTAACCTTGACTACTAGGCTCTACAGAGTTCCTACGAGCCGATACTACACGTAACCGTATTTGCGGGAAAAACTTCAAAAATCCTCGTATAGGGGCCAGGTAACACATGTAGTATTCTACGCATGCGATATTAATGCAAAGAATTAAGTAGAACAACCATCATAGAATTTATTTAGGTCTGTATCCTGCGAATCCTCCGAGAATCCTCTCAGAAACAACACCTGGAGATAACGTCATAGACCTCTACATGTCTCCTTGCTCTCACATTGAGCACGGTTGAGCCCTTTTCTATCATTGTTTCATTCTTAGAGAAATCTCCTTTATTAGAATAACAAATAAATATGTTTTGGCGAAACAACGTATATGCATAGAGGTCCTGAGAGGGGAAGGTTGTGGGGAGGCGAGTTACAGCTCGCAGCCGAACTCGCTGATGGTCTGCTCGAACTCTTCGACGGCGCCCTTCTGGCACTTGGCGGAGATCCGCGGCCTCATGCACTGGTGGTACTGGCGCACACCGCGACATTTCCTCTGGAAAGAAAGCGATAGAGTTGAGGTGATGGTGATTCTTAGAGATCTTCATCGGTTAGAAGAGCGCAGTGATAGGATCAGAACACTGATCCAGGAGGTTAAAGGTCATCCCTAAGCATGCAGCTAATAAGTATTTATACCTGGTCCTTTCCGGGCTCCGCGAGTCCCAAGACGAACTTGCGACAATCCCCGGTGTCCATCACTTCCAGCTCCATAATGCAGTCGTAGTGCTTCATGAAACGTTCGATGTTCTGCGGGCTGCACTGGTAGCCGAGGTGGTCGCGGGCGAATCGCACCTGGAGAGAATTTTGATATACGCAAAGAGTGTCCAAAAGCCGCAGTTGGGCACTCCACCAATCTGGGGTGAGCAGCACCTCCGTGATACGGTAGTCACTTACCAGTTCGTCGTTTAAGCATCGCATGATGGGCTCGAAGCCGGCGCAGAGGAAGACGTTCGCATAGGCGTCACAGAGCTGAAATATGTACACGTCGACTTTGATCATCACAACCCGAGTCTTTAGGGAGTCGTAAGAGAAGGTCCGTTCCGAGCTAGAAGCAACGAGTCTTCTAAGAGTCCCCCTTAGGAAAGGGTCGGGATACTTTACCCATAGAATGATCCCTAGTTCTTACCTCGAGGAGCTCCGTTCGCGTATACTTGTACACCGGGAAGGACAGCTCAGCGAGCTCGGGCCTCTGTTCGCGGAGTCCAATCCAAGTGCGCATCAGAGGAGCTACGCACTGACGCGCCTTGGTTTGCATGGGCTTGGTGCACTCCGGGGAGAGCCGATAGCTGAAGAGCGCCCCCTCGAGAACGTCTGGCTTCTTGGAGCTAAGGCCAGCCGTGGAGGGAGATGACGTCTCAGTGGAGGACGTCGTGGGCTCTGTCTTCTCTAAAGAAGCGACGGCGTTGGAGGATACGTCGCCTCCTGTCTGCTTGAGACGGCAGCCAAGGCCGTGGATCGTCCTCCTGAGCTCCTGGAGGGAGTCGGCCGGACACGTCTTCGAGATCTCCGGCTCGAGGCACTCGTAGAAGGCGTCCATGCCCGAGCACTTCTTCTCGCTGTCCATGCCGGGAGCGAGTCTTCCGGGAATTCGCTCGAAGCACTGCTGAAGAGGGATTCAGGGTCAACGAGGGAAGGGAGTCGGGGCCACCCACCGGCGAGGAGATCATGGCCTCGCGTGTGCAGAGGAACGTCGTCGAGAACTTCTTGTTCGTCTGCTGGGAGCACACGTGACCCAGCTGCTCGTCCACGAACTGGATCATCTCGTCGTCGTTGCAAGACTCGAGCAGGTTGGGCGTCAGGCACTCCTCCAGGGTCACCTGGAAGACCTCGCAGAGTTCGGAGATTTGCGCCAAGGAGAAGTTGAAGATGGGAAGGAGCACGTTCCTCGACTTCTGATGCTTCGACTCGATGTCGTCCCATCGTCTGAACGACCCTGATTCAGGGAGTTCTCCCCTCAGTCACCTACCGTATCAAGGGAGAGTAGCACTGGGCCAGCTGGGCGCGTCTCCTCTCGTCGCATTTGTCTTGCACTGAGATCACTGAAAACATCCCTTTAGATCTCCAAGCGTCTCTAGTAAAAGTCATACCCTGTGCCGAATCTACCGTAACCTGCGTCTGGGGAGCTTCTCCCTCTTGGAAGGCGATTTCGACGCTCGGGTCCGTCTCCAGGAACGCGTTCTTCTCAACTGCAATCAAACGCCCAATTACCTCCTTTCACAAAAACTTGCGAAAGAGTCGCTGGTTTGATCCGGTTCCCTCGGAGGGATCCCCCGGGACCCCGAATCCCTCGCGCGGCGAACGTGTCCCGCCGCGAAATGATTAAATCCAAATGGAAGGGCTTACTTTCGTCCACTCTTCCCTGAGGCGCCCTCCGCACGTTTGTGTTCTTCCGCTCGAAGTACTTGCGCACCACCTCGGCGAGCGAGTTCGGCTCCGGCGGGGGACCACCCACGACGATCTCCATGGTCTGGGCTGTAAGTACGGTAAGCATGGGGGTCACAAAGTGCTGGGGAGTGCAATTTGGCGGCGAAACGGAGACATGACTTTGGCGGCTAAAGAGGAACGAGAAGAAGCTAACATTGCAGGTTTAGTGGTCTGCTCGTGACGTCCATCCAGATGCCGCCAGTGGCTACCGTACTCGGCGGCGGAAGCTCGGCCAGCGAAAGCGAGGCAACACGACGGGGACGGCGGCGGTGGCGGACTGTAACAAGCGGTGAGAGGTGGAAGCGGAGCGTGTCTCTACTTGAGAAAGGCAGGCAAGCGTTAGCGGACAAGCGGAAGAGAAGCCAAAGCCCGATACCGTAACCCACCAGCTTCCAGCGATCGGAGTTCGTCGGGCAGCTTGGAGGGTTTCTCTCGAGCGATGTACTCTGAAGTGGTGGTTAGCGAGGGTTATCGAGGAGCCTTCTCACCCTTGGCGACGGCCTCTGTCAGGGCTCCGGTGGCGTTGAACTTCTCGACGATCTTCGCAGCCTCCTTGGCACGGTCTAAAGTTCACAGTTGGCTGTGCTAGGTTGGGCTTAAAGTGGGCCAAATTTGCGCCACTGTCGACTTTTGTTAGAACGAACCCTCAGAGACAGGGCAGCCGAAGGTTTCGATGGCGTCGACGACGACGGCGACGCCACGATCTCCGCAGTCCGCGCGGAGACCCTCCTCGACGCAGTCCAGGAACTTGGGGATCTCGGCACACTTTCCGGGTTTATTGTGCGGCACTCCTCGGACATGTGCGTGACACTCCGACTGGTTCCGCAGCGATCTGAAATCGGTCGATGGAGATTCCTAAGATAACACGAGGGGAACACCCATGAGAAGATCCCAGATTGTCAGTCCCTACTTGAGGTTGATTGCCAATAAAAAAAAATCACTCCTAAAGGTAACGGTCCTCAAATTCAAAATAGAAAACTGGAATTTTGCTAATTTTATGCTCAACTCTCTCCTATATTCCTTACCTGCTGATGCAGGAGAACTCGTCCAGAGCCAGGGGCGCCTTCTCGCCACAGAAGTAGTGCATGTGCGACTGGACAAAGGTGATGAGCTCATTGTCACACTTCTGGAGCACCCCCTCCCGCAGGCAGTGCTCCCGACTGCTCAAGTAGGCGTCGCAGAGGTGCAGCACAGAGTTCCGCGAGTAGAACGGCACAGGGAAGAGGATGTCGATGGCGTGAGCCTCGTAGGAACGCACCAGTTCCCAGAGGTCCAAGTAGCCGCGGAGACAGCGACCGATCTGGATCTGGTCCGACTCCAGGTTGCATTTGTGTGTGATGGCGAGACCTAAGGAACAACAGAGGATAATTTGGACACAGTAGGTGTAGAAAGGAGTACAGTTTAATAAATTGGAATGTGGCCAAAGCTTTCTGGTAACCAAATCTACATAACTAAACCAAGACCAGATAAGCAAGGTTCGCGTTTACGGAAGATGGTTAGGCGCCCTATTTATTGTTAGGCATATTGTTAAGTATTGCCTGGATACACGTTGAACGCTTCTGAAGACCGTAATCCTACGCCTAATATGCAGTAGTGAGAAAGGCCTTTGGTCATCGTCAGAGTCTCTCTTACTAAACCAAGGAGTTTAAGCTTCTCCAGGCTTTGGAGCTTTGAAGGCAATGGAATGCCCATATATTGGGCGTGATTGACTTAAGTAGCTTAAATGAAGCCCTTTCTGAAGGATCCACGACCCTTAAGCCCTCTGATCCTTCTAATCTGCCAATCGAAGCCCGGAAACCGTGGACCTACTTTTACAGTCGCCGAGGCCGAAGAAGGCCAGAAGGAGGATAAGAAGCCGTCGGCCCATTTCGATTTCACCCGAGTGGTTCGCAGCGGACGAGCGGGAGAACAATGCGAGCGAGCGGCGATAATGACCGGCGGATTCCTGGAAGGCGCGGCGATCTGGATCACGCCCAGTGGCGGCGAACAATCAAAAAACTCTTCAGGAGTGCACCGAGGCGCCCCGAGGCGCTCTGGCGATAGACATCAGAAGGGCGTTATGCAATTCGATGGGATCAAAGTGGACCGGGGCGCCCGTTTTTGGAACGGCCGCCGAAGCCGAAAGCAGCATGCGAGACGGGGTCTCGACGCGATTGGGGAGGCCCCCTTTTGGGAGGCTTATGAGTCAGATATCCGGTGAAGACCCTCTGGAAACCTGAATTTCCGATGACTCAACGGTCGGCGCGATCTTTGAGGGTCCGCTCGGAGGAGACAATTGGCTTTGTAAGATTGATTTCCCGACCGCGGATCCCTACGGGCGTAATTATAGCGGATTTCGGAACAGATTCGAATATGTGAAAATTATAGATCTAGTTAGGTTTTTGGAGGATGAAAGTGCGAGTTCTGGATGTCCGTGGATCTAGGGTCTGAGGAGGTATAGGATGGTCGAGAAAGCTAGCATATCTTAGGTTCAAGATGCACCCTGCCTAAAGTAGCATGATTCTTTTGTTCCCTTTGTTTATATGGAGGTTTACCGGACTGTTCTTGTGATTGATGCTTCCTTGAACTCGTTACCTTCTCGTAAGTACAGTAGGTATTCAAGGGACAGACGTATCCAACCCCCCTTCCCCTGAAGAAGATCTCCTTGATCACATTTTTTTGTGCCCATTTTTCGCATTTGACACTTTTTGACACCAGATCAGTCGATTAACGGGACCCATTTCCCGGAGAACCCCTTCGCATCTCGTTCCTGGACCGTTCCGAGCGACCGGCTGGCTGCTCGCTCCGATTGCCCCGGCGTCGGTAAACGACTTCGGACGCGTGTTTTGCACAAAGAAGAAACAATCGTTCCGGTGAAAGCGAAAACGCACGGCGATTCCCTTTCTTCCCGCGAGTGACCCACTTCCCCGGCGAACGACTCTGTTTTGTCTCCCGGCGGAATGAAACCTCCTCCGGCCGGCCTGTCACCCCCTATTAGCCGTGATTCGCTTTCTCTTCATGCAGAACGTGCAAGTGGACGGCGAAAACAATGCTAGGAATGCTAGAGCTCGCGGGAAGGTTCGATCTAATTGATCTTAGATGCCTCTGGAAAGAAGACTCGATACTCTCTGGGTTTAGATGAGGGACAGTGTCACAAAGGCCTTAAAATTTAATAGTATGTATAAGGATAAGAACTAAGATTCTCTTAGAAGCCGAAGGCGGATCCGTGGCCGACGGGACTCGTCTCCTTCTTTGCTTCTTCTTGCGTCGGAAAACTTCCCCTTCCGAGCGGGCCGAGGTGGTCCTTCTCCTTCGGTAGGTACTTGAGGGGGTTCTTAGGCGCTTGAGTACTGTTTGCTTGGAGCGATCGGCTCGGAGCGACCTTCGGAGGAGGTGAAGTATCTCCAACTGATCCTGGAAAAGTAAAATCTCTCTTTGGGGCACGCAAAGCTGAATGTATTCATGACTCGCTCGCTTATTTGTGGAGCTTGTGAGGGTGGCTGATCCTGCCTTCTCCATCAACTCACCCAATAAGCAGGGAAGTCCAACGCTGAGGGGTCTCAGATAGTACTGTAGCCAGGTACAGTTCCGTCTCAGCTCATCTCTGGCGGCTTCCTTCCCAGCAAGTGCAGAAGCGCGACCGGAGGACGGTGCAGGAATCGTCACGACCAGCGCGACAAGGACCAGAAGGAGGACGCTCTGGAGGAAACGCATGTTGCGAATGATCCGAGAGGAAGAAGATGTCATCGGTCTTCCGGAGATAGGATCGGAAGGCGCAGCCTATTTTGACGCAAACGATGTCCCCTTTTCGTGCTCAACAAGTGCCTGGTGTCGGAATTAGTTGCATTGGGGTTCCAGAGAGTGTCATAGAAGGTGCCAAAGCGAGGAATTCAAAAGCCGTAAAAAGCCACAATCCGTTATCAGCTAGTTTTCATACCTTTTAACACCTTTTTGAGAGAATTGTCGCACTTGATTTAAACATCACTTGCTGCCTTGCTGTGTTCATAAAGTGAACAAGATCGAAAGGAAGTTGCAGGGAGAAGAGACCGAGGTTTGCCAAACCCCTTCATCTTCAGGACTGATATAAATGATAGCATCATATGCGAAAGTTCCTGACATTTGGTGATGGTAGATAGGTGAGGTGGCTCAGAATGGATACAGTTCCGCCTGACTTTTCGGAACACCTCTGCAATGTTTTGTTTATTAAAGGACTGTGTGCAGCACAGGAACTGTCCGGACACTACGGGGTACTTTGCCTGATCGCACTCTGTATTCCTTTAAGATAAAGTGAAATAACCTCGTTGAAAAAAGCACAATTGAATACTTGTCTCCATTGAAATGATTGGAGCTTTAAATCGAACCAGGACCATACATCTTACAAGCGGTGTAAGAGAGGTGGACAAGAATATACCTACTTTCCTTTTCTAAGTAGGGGCCTTCCGCACTTACAAATATCCATTTATAAGGGCCGCGACAGTTAGTAAGGAGAAATTTAACTTTTATGGACTTTTCCCGTGGGCATTTGCCAGTAGTTTATTTCTCCGGTAGTTTATTTGCTTAACTTAAGACCAGGACAAATTTATTACTTGCAGAAGCAGGACGTAGTCCAAAGCCAGTACAGGACAAAGCCATCTCCATTCAAATCTTCCAAATGGAGAAAATTCTCTGCGCCTTGTCTTTGGGCGTGAAACGTCCAAAATCGCTCGACTGGATCATCAATTTCCCACGTAGAGTAGAGTCGGTCAAAATCAAACAATTTCGTTATGTCCATGCCTTCCTTGTACTCTTCGAAGCCTGCAAGAATAGCTGTCCTCTGGCCGGACATTTCACACTTCAGGACCAGTTTTTCCATCTGCTCTCTGTTCAGTGGACCGGAGAAGATGGCACGGCTCCTGTCGAGAGGAACGAATTTTTCGACGGCGAGGTCGATGCATCGAGGAGTCAGAATTTCCATTGTTTCATAGTCAATGTCAATATTGTACAGGGGCCCTGAAGACTCCAGAAAATCCTCGATTTCGCGCCCATATTCTGTAGTACATTCGAAGTGAATTGAATCGAACGGGAGCTGCAGGGAAAGTAGTCTCCTGCACATGTGATTTTCAGCATCGATAATGAGATGGTTGCGAAAGTGACGATCATAGCAAGCTGGATGTGGACCTTCTCTTTCGGTGGGCCTTATCGCACGAAGAAGACGCAGAAGGTGGTCGAAACTCACCTCCTTCCAGGCTTCAAGCGGTTCATGTAGGTAATAATGACCATCTTCATAATAATCCTCACCAAAATCACGATCACCTTTGAAAGAATTTTTCAGTTCAACGTGAAAGTGAGTCACGAATCTGAGGTTTAGTTTGTCGAGAGGAGTCCTGCATATAGGCCCATCTTGCGCAAGTTTGGTGACACTCTTTCCTGTAACCAAGATCTTCTCATCCGACAAGTAGACCTTGACCAGAAGCTGGTGGATCTTCCCTTTGGTGGCTGCAACCACATCCCCGAAATGGGAGGAAATCTGCTCTGCTTCTTTAAGGAATGTCGTAAGCTCAGAGTCGAAGGCGAGTAGGCAGACCTTCTCGATGAAGACGGCAGGGACGGTGTCCATGGCGCCAATAGAATGACAGTTATGAATAGATTCTGCAACATCCCACGCCATGGAGTGTGAATGAAAAGGTGAAAATCGGCACAATTGTTTTAATCGTTGTCGGACCCAACGCGTCTTGTCTCATGCACGTCTAAAGCTGAAGAAGAAGAGATGGAAGACGAAAACCCGTACGTCACACAATCTTCCACTCTTTGTTTCCATCCTCACCTCTGTTCTCTCCTCACCTCTGTTCTCAACAACTCCTGTCTCTTCATATCTAGCTATGGTTTCGTAAGATCAGGTTTGATGGAGCGTCGGAAGCTTTTCTGGACTACGGTGCATGAAGGAGTCTGTCAAGCTCGGTTTGAGAACCTAACAGCAATAAATCACAAGGACAGGGCAAGTTCCCTTTAGCGATGTCCTTTAGTGTTCCGTCTTGCGCATACCTGCAAACGCATACTGCGATAAGCAGACCTCGCTTAACTGTAATCATGGTTCAAGTCGATAAGCATTGAGGGCTCAAGACCAATCAGAAATCCAAATACATTTTAATGAAAACCAGAACGTTGACCAGCAACGTCTGCTTCCTCAGCATACAACAGCTGACTCTTGTCCCTTTAACCTGCAAACGCTACCTGCCTTCCAACGTCTCGCCTATAACTCAGTCGAGTGCAATGCGACTCTCCATAGCGGTCGTTTTGAGCGCAGCCGTGCTCATCGGGCTCGTCTTTGAAGAAGTTCACGGGAAAGTAATGTTTGAAGCCGGATTTGGAGGTTTTTCTCTTCTTCAAGCAACCGGCATAATCCTCAACTCCTTCAGCCGATCACTGCACCGACGGGCAGATGATGGAACTGCGCAACAACTTCTTCCACGCCGTCACTCGTCGAGGATTCGCCCGACTGCAGATACGTGGCCGCACCCTCAAGCAGATGAACGACGCCATTGACCGGATCTTGGCAGAAGAGGACAAGAAGTACCCGTCTGTGAAGTCATTTCCTTTCTTCGTCAGGGTCTTCTACTTGAACGAAACGTCGCTAATGTTCTTGCGATATCCGGACTTTACCAGGAGGGATTCTCTGGAATTTGAGAGGGCCATGCGATACTTGGCTGTCAACGTTCGAGAGACAAGGTCGTTAGCTTACTCATGGATGTTAGTGTGATTATCTTACTTGCAGGGAACAGTTTAAAGCGTTTCTAGCGAAGGACGGTTGGCAGAAGCTTGGAACAGTATACGACAAGAACGAGAATGAATGCAAGCAAGGCCAGGAGACCACTGACAGGATCTGCCACCCGCTGAACTGGATCTACAGTTTGGACGAGACTCAATTTAAATATAAATGGCGCAAAAAGGTGGGTATTCTACGAACTGTAACACATATCCAGCACGTACGAATATTTAGGGTGAGCGACCATACACTGATCCACAGTTCTGCAGAGACGTATGTTTGGAAACCCCACTTCCATCGTAGTATGTTCACTTTCAGGGAGATCTGGCAATCCCTCAAGACCACTGTAGGAGTGATGGATGTGTGTTCATTTCCGGTTCCTACAAACTTCAAGCAGTGCGTTCTTATCGGTACGACATGCTTCATGAATTCCACATTAGGACGTGACAATTTCAGTGATGCTTCCAACGCCGACCTGTATCACTGCGTCTTGGAGAGATTGAACCCGTAAGTTATGAGCCAGGTCCTGTATTATTGACCTCATCTTTGGCCTGTCATTATCTAACTTCTGTGTTTTTAGGGAAGATGTTAAGCGATATCAAAAAGAAAGAGCACGTGGGATCTCTGCGGGCAAAATGTGCCTCCTCCGTGAGTACAAGCACGAGCTGGGCGAACTACCCGAGGCCCCTGCCCGCCACAGGAAATGATGAATTGTAAGTCCTGGTTTGCTTGAATGGGAGAAACTTTGTCTTGCAGCATTGAGTTGAAGCCGGAGACCACGACGACTACCACCACCTCTACCACAACAACCACTACTACTTCTACGACGACTACGACTACCACGACGACCACTACGACAACAACGACGTCTACAACAACGACGACAACTACGAGCACGACAACTACCACTACAAGGACTCCAACGAACAGCAAAGCCCGTTCGACGCCGAAACCGACACAAGTAGAACACTGGGAAACCACAGACGAAGCAGAAGCTGATAAAGAAGAGATGGAAGACGAAAGCCCGTATGTCACTCCATATCTTCCATTCTTGGTTTCCATCCTCACCTCTGTTCTCGTGTGACTTGTGTGCATCTCTCCGGCAATAAAGCTCCAATAAAGCTCTCCGTAACTCTGGGTAACATAACAACATCAACTCCAGCTCCGATGTCTTCATATCCAGCGATGTTCCCTCTGGTTTCATAAGATCAATAACTCTAGCTCTTGCCGGTTTGATAAAGCGCCGGAAGTTTTCCTGGACTACGGTGGAAGGCAGTCCAATAAAGCTGTCCCTAGTATCCCAATATCGCCTTCTAATACGCCAGTATCCAATATTTCACTGCACTTTAGCGTCTCGTGTCATGCATGCCTGCAAACGCTGGCTGCATAAACCGATGGTCAGTCGGCAGCCATGCGACTACCACGACGACCACGACTACCACAACAACAACTACTACTACGAGCACTAAAACTACTTCTACGACGACTACAACCTCTACGACAACGTCCACGACGACGAGCACCTCCTCGACCACTTCCACAACTACTACAACCACACAGAAGATAGTGACTGTTCCGGAGGTTTCTGAAGCAGCAAGTCCGGAGTACGAAGACGCAAGGATAGATGACTACCAGAAGTCCGCGGCGTGGCCTCACGAGGATATGAACGCTGGGACCACTGCTCACTATCCATTCCTTGCCATTTTCATGGCAATGCTTCTAATGCAGATCGATAGTTTGCCGATAACAATAAAGCGATTGCCTTAAGTCACAGGTGGACAGTTGGGGATGATCCCTCCATCGATCGAGCTAAACTTTCTGGCGGTCTCGCAGCGATGATCACAGTAAAAATGCCGACCGTTGTGCTAGTCTTTACACCTGACTCGCGCATTACCTTATGGTCTTTCTTACGTCCTCGATCATTGGTCATTTGCAATATGAACGCCATTCCGACTGCCTTCTGTGAACACCTCTGTGGTATTTTACGCACCGAAGGATTAGGTCCAGCACAGGAGCTGTCCGGATACTATGGAAAACTAGCTCGTCTGACATATAAGAATCGGGCCAGCTACCGCGCCATCGTGGTAAGCGGCCAGGAAGGGCCGCGATATCTTCAGTATGAAGAGGCTCATGTGCACACGCCCGAGGAGATCGAGGCTGTCCCCAAGAAGTTCGTCCAGGATGTCACATTGGACTTAAGAGACGCAGAAGAAGAGAACGTATGTCGAGAAGTTGTGGAGCGCTTCCCCTACGCCATCTACCACTTCATCCTTTTCTCGTCGTCCATCAACGAGGCCTGGGTCGACTTCGCCTGCTCGCTGAAGAGGCTAGGAGTCGTAACAATCAGAAGGAAGATGACACAGAGGGCAAGCCGGCGTTTCCAGAAGCTCGTAGATCTGCGGAAGCTTTCTAGGCTTACGATAAATGAAAGAGCCTCTGTGGGTACTACGGAGATGCTGAAGTCCATCCTCTGCCAAGATCAGTTCGAAGAGCTAAGAATTAGGGGTCTTCGCAGATGCTGGAAGAGCACTGTTCTTCAAGATCTGCTCCTGTTCTGGTCGGAGAATCGCCAGAAACTCAGAGGAAAGTATTTGAATCTTCAATTTGAATGCAAAGGTGGCGTCAAGCAGTTGGAGCAGTTCATTTTTCGCAGGCTCAAGGAGGAGAACGAAGCAGCAGTGGAGGAGGCCTTGATACAGTGCACAAAAGAGGAATGCGACAACATCGACAAGTACTACCGGCATCGCCAATTCCTGTTTCAGAAGCCCTCCTGCGTGTACAAGTATGAAGAAGGAGAGGGGGACGACCAACGGAGGCTCTACATCTCCTTCGAGTGCGCCACCGGAGACAAGGAGTCCATTCCGCTGTGGCCTGCAGGTCACGGAGGAATCAACCACCTTAACTTAATGCGAAGAACAGGATTCCTCAGTTTGTTGTTTGCTTGATAGGCTGTTTCCGAATCTGAGAAATTTGGTCTTTTTTGTGCTGCTCAGAGTAAAGTTCAATTTTTTCATCCAATCTTACAATGGAACTCCACAAGTATGCAAGGCGCGCAGTTGAAGGACGGTCTTCTGTCCTCCACAAACTTCTACTTTTCTGGTCAGAACAGTTCGTAGCTGGGCAAGGGTTGGTTCACGAAGGATTGAGACATTTCTTTTTCTATTTCATTCCTATACGGGCATTTCTCTACTGCCTAGACGACCTGTTTGTTGAAGGCTTACAGTCACCCAAAAGACACCGTTCACATTCCACAGCGATGACAGGTTTCAACCCACCTCGTTCATCGACATTTCACGCCGTTTTTTGTACGCACAAACCCTCATGTCAGTTCTAATGCCAACTCATAGTAGTTGCAAAAAAGAACTGCAAATGCATATCATTCGTGTGTTCGCGCCTGATTCTCGCATCACTTTGGAGTCATTAATACCCCGGTTGCTGCGTCCTCGGTTGTTGGTCTAAATCCTCAGAATGGAAACAGTTCCGCCTGCCTTTTCGGAACACCTCTGCAATGTTTTATATATGAAAGGATTACGTGCAGCACAGGAGCTGTCCGGACACTACGGGGTACTTGCGAGTTACGCGTATCAGAACCTGGCTAGCTATGCCACTATTGTCCAAGGAGGCATTGAGAGACATGCGCATTTGAAATACGTTGGTAGCAGCCGCCAAGTCCGCACACCCGAGGAAATCGATGCCGTCCCCAAGAAGTTCGTCCGCGATGTTACAATCAACGTGAAAGACGCTCACAACGAAGGTGTGTCCCGAGCAATTGTACAACGTTTTCCCTATGCTATCTATCACTTCCACATATTTCTGCCATCCATCAACAAAGCCTGGGTGGACTTTGCGCTCTCCCTCCAGAGACTAGGAACTGTTGGGATCCGGGAGAAGTTGGACGACAGAGCGATCCGTCTTTTCAAGAAGTTCGTCAATGGTCGGAAGCTTTCTGTGCTTGCAATAAAAGAAGAGGCATGTGAAAGTAATATCATGGGGGTGCTGAAAGCCGTCTTATGCCAAGATCAGTTCCAGAAGCTAGTGATTGAGAAGTATCAAAATCGACCTCGGAAAAGCACCATCGTGCGCGACCTTCTGCAGTTCTGGTCATGGAACAGTGAGAAACTCCGAGGGAAGAGCTTATTTGTTGACGGTAATTGCAAAGAAGCTGTGGAGCAGCTCGAGGAGTTCCTGCTTCAAAGTCCCTCGGCCAAGGCGCGGAAAGCGTCAGGAATTCTGGATGCTCTGGAGGTCTGCTCGAAGAAGGAGTGCGAATTCATCGACAGGGAGTACTATTACAACAAGTTGATCTATCGCAAGAGGAGGTGTGCTTACAAATTCGAATATCAAGAAGGGGGTGAACAACGTCGGATCTACATTGCGTTCCGTGGCATAGGACCTGGAGATATATTCAAGGAACAACTGCTCCGAGCTACTGCCTTTTCTGCAATGTTTGCCTAAACGTTCTTGTTTTGGGATGTTCCTTGAATCGCTCACTAACCATAAAGCTACATCTATAGTCGTGTTGCGTTTATTTCACAGAAGACTTTTATTCTGTAAATAGCACGTACCATATTGTTCCAAATAAATGTTTATCTCACAAGGGAACCTTCCGAGCAAACCACCTCGGATCCCGGCGATATCGAGGTGCCGAAATTGGCCTGCGGGAAACTATTTAAGAAGGCCAGCGAGCTTTTCCAAATGAGCATGAAGCCATACCTTGTACACAGAAACCTTCCCTTCTGCCCTCATTCCCCCCTTTTTTGATGTCCTTGCTCCCTCGAGGATTCAGAGGATTCCGGTGAGGATCTGTTTGTAGCTCTTGTTGGCAAATCTTGTCTTAATGATAAAGGTTCTATTGAAGATCAAGCCGGAGCCGGATCTCTGGCAAGCTGACTCTTCCGGGGTTCTCGCCTATGCGATCCTCGAAGTCTAAGACCGCTTGGGAGAGAGCAGCATGCCTGTATGCTTCTGAAAACAGTTCTGTAATGGAAGTATTCTTTCTACAAAAACCTTTTCAAAGACTGAAGCATGAAACAGCTAAAACCCTGGACTGTAAGGGAAATGTGGAGCAGAAAAAGGTCGATGCGAATGGAGGTCATTAACGCAGCGCGCGAGTTTATCCACCTCGTGGTCATGGAAATACATTAATTTCAATGGGTTCATATAACAATTGCTTATCTTTGACTCATGTTCCTCTTCTTTACGCTTGACCATAGATAGTCAGTCTGCCTATCCGCCAGAAACCGGAGCACATCCAAAATCTTCAAACAAACGACTTTATTACATAAAAGTATGACATTATACAATGCGTATTACTTCTTCGTCGTAGGTTATCGCCAAGGGCCAGCGGGCGATCCAGCGCTTCTCACTATTTCAACGATCGGATCAGGCACGCCGGCTCCCACGTTCACGATGCCCTGGAACAGGAGTTTTGCATCCATTTTCGAGGCGAACATGTCGTAGCCGCCTATGGGATATTCAAGCACTGCTTCCTCTTCCAGGACGGTGGGAGGGGGTAGCACAAATAAGGGCAAGCTGCATATTTTGGTAGTGGAATACGGTGTCGGGGTTGACGTCTAAACGTAAGAGTTTTCTGTCTAGAGGTTTTGTGGCTGTCTTTTGTGAATTGAAAATATCCAGGCTCCCTATCACGGTCAGAGCGCCATCGATCTTTGGGTAGCCGGGCAGTGGTTGATCCGCGAATATGGTTTGGGCAGGAATGCTGAAAGCTATGTTAAACGACGAAGCAAAAAAAACATACCTTTCTGATGTGGCCGAGGTGTCCGTAAACGCCAGAGAGGCGAGGATCGCTAGGATTAAAGAGTGTTTCATCGTGGATACTGTTGATGGCTTCTTTGGGGATCTTTATAGGCGAAATTTATGCCCATGCCGCTGATATCCCAATTCCTTGCAGATCAATGTTGGTTGGGTCAGTGTTGTCAAGTTGACTGTGACGGAGTTCTCGTCTAAGCGATCTTCGAAGTCGAATACAGATTGGGTCGTGTTCCTAAAAACTATCTTAAAAGGTGAAAGGTGAAAACACAATACATGTCTGATGTGGCGTTGATTCTTCTGGCAAAAGTTGCCTTCATGCTGTATAAAGCTGCTAGTTAGACGATGGCAGCTAGCCTCATTTCTAGCTCCGAAAACGCCTGTCCATAAAGTCCCTTTTTGAATGCCTTGCGAACTTCTAGAATACATTATTTTTATTTTTTTCCGCTGACCCAAAATCGCTGACATGAAACTGTCCTTTGAGCATTTTTTCTCAGTTGAGTTATTTTTTTTCTTTCAGATAGATAGAGTTACTGGTGTTAAACAGCAATCTAAAAAAATAGAAAAAATGCAGAATAAACATTGGTCAAAAAACGGTGTCGGGTCAGCGATTTTGACAGCTATGGTTCAAGAATAACGTCCACTAACTTACTAGTTCTTGAGAAATACCCTCAGAAGACGAATCGACGACGATCGGGTGGATCGTCTCAAGGAGAACTGCTTGGTGACTGGTGATAAGATAAGCCTAAGATACGACTCGGGCACGGGAAAGGGAAGGCAAATAGCTCGAGCATGTAATGTCGTTCTTTTCATATGGATAATGTACGTTGACGGGTTTATTTCACAGCGGTGGAAATAAACACGGGACAGTTCACAGAGGGAGAGCGCGAGGCGCGGGTATAAAAGGGGGTGATGGAGGCGGCGCTAGCGGAGAGCTGGGCCATTCATACAGGGCCATAGACAAGTACAATGATTACATAAGGGTGATGTAATCTACAGATAATATAAATACATAGATTTTTTTGTTTCTGTTTCGCGCGTCGCCTGCGCTTCTGTGTAGTTAAGACGCTTTGCAAAAGCTAAAATAAGTTTCCTGTATGAATTTCTGCGCGATCTCCTGTGAACCTGGGAAGAAATTGGCCTAGAAACCCTTGCGGCGGTCGTCGAGAATTTTAAGAAGCGTGTCCAGGCCTGTATCAACGCTAGAGGTGGCCATTCTGGGTAATGCTCCAAGAGAAATTTGGACGGTCAGAATACTCTCATCTTGCTTGTGAGAGCGAAGTGTGGAGGTGCAACGCGAATAACAACGCGCAGGTCACATTGTCCCTCGGCTGATATGGCCCTTGACCCAAGCGAGACGCTGATGCAATCTCATCACTCCTTCTTATAGATTTAAAGGATGAGCTATGTTATTCCTCTCTGCTCCCTCCCTTCTTCGCGATTGTGTCGACAATGACGAAATGTGCGGCTCATCTTTTGCTCGACAGTTTCCTGCTCGCTTTACCGTATCTCTATGCGACAGCGATCGTGCCTGATCGCGGCAGTTGCTGGACTGACCGTATTTTTGCCATCTCTGGCACTCTTATTCAGTGTAACGCGACAAGACGATGCGTAAATGAAGTATTCCTATTGGAAAGCGCCACTAAGGAGTGTGGTCAGGTATGGATGAGTAAAAGTATGTGACTGTAAAGGAACATAGTGATTTTTAGCCAATTAAAAATCACACCTTCAGGGAGAGCTGTGGAATCGGGCATTTCTTCTCGATTGATTACACCTGTTGCGCACCTTACTACTGTAAGTCTTCCCGTGACAAGTTTGAACAAATACCTCTTCCCAGATCACGAGGAATGCGTCAATGTACCCATCTGGCCTGAAAGTGACAAACGGGTGGATTTAGCAAAAACGGCTGTACAACTGTACAAAACGGTGGAAAAAACTCGCAAAATGGGGAATGACGCCATGGCTCATCTGATTGAAGAGGAACAGTTGTACCCAACTGTCAACGAGTATTATGAACATATCAGTGACCTGATGTATAATCTTACTTATTATCCTCAAGAAGGAGCTGAATGTCTAAACGTAAGTCCATATCAGCCATACCATCAGCTTGAGAGCCACGAAAGGCTAAAAAGAAAACATCGCGGAGTTGCCAAACTCCTGGTTCCGTGTGTCAAAGTTAAGGCTTGGCCACGATTCGTTCACGTCCACGTCTACGTCCACGTCCACGGACTCCGTGATTTGTCCTTTTTTCACTGAATTGATATTTGTGAGGGTGGTCACGATTGCATAGGTGGACGCGGATGCAGATAAGGACGAGGACGTGGACGTGGATGTGGACGTGAACGAATCGTGGCCGAGCCTTTACTACTATTCCTTTGAATGATTCTGATGTTATTCCTGGACCAGGATTTGGGTAACCCGAATTTAACGAAACATCGGCATTGGTGGTTTTTAGACCTTCACAAAGAATTGCGTGGGTTCGAAGATCGGCCAAAAGATCGAAATTTTCAGACTCAAAACACCATGGTCATGACTGTACGTGTCAATGTATTCACAGGAAACCACGTTAAACGAGTTCTAATAGTTTCGTAACAGTCGTTACATGATCTCCAATTGATTTACTCTTATTAAGATAACGGAGTTAGAGGACTTATTACCCGAGGAGAATTCTTACATCAGTCGACATCGGACATACTTCCTGCTGAAAAACATGATCCACGAAACCGTCTCTGTGTGGAGATATTTACACATGTCGTATGCTGTAATTGGTGTCGTGGAAGCGGAGTTCAGTTGCGGACAGTGGATGTATAATAGTACCAGCCATGGTAGTCCTATTGCGATCGCGAACGACGCCCTTTCACGAATTGGAAGCTGTCATTTTTTCCCTGAACTTAAAGAAGAAGCCGGTTAGTCAGTGTTTACGACGGTGCTTAAGGCAATTACAGTGAAAATTTCATCCGAAGTACTTCGCAACACCTCTTCCGGTCTCGACCCTCCAGAGAATGTCTGGGAAGGAGGAGATGCCTACATAAAATACTGTAAATGGTTAGTCGCTAGATTCAATGACCCGGACTGGTCAGGAGAGCAGGTTGTATTTGTGTGTCCGCTGAAAGCCTAATACTCCACTTCAGAATCACAGTTACATTAAGGACACGTTGATTCTCAGCATACTCTTTTTAAATGTGGCGGTGCTTCTGGTAATGGCTCTCGGTTTTATTGTTTGGAAACGAAAGACGCAACGAGGCACAAAGTCTCAGGAAACGTCCACGGTCGTCTACCATGTTTTCGACAATGACTTTTCCGTAACATCAAACAACCATGATTCTCTTCGCGAACTTTTAAATTAATGTTGTCTGTGATTTCTATAAGTTTAATCCTCAATCAATGGCATTATACCATGCAGGATGCCATAAATACACAATGCAAGTTCTGGCGCACCCACCGTATAGCCCCGACCTCGCCCCTTCAGACTACCAGTTTTTCCAGTCAACGAAAAAAGAAAGCTCACGTAGAAACCCACCTACATTCCGTGCTTAAAAGCAGACCAGAAGATCGATAGAGTCCGCGTTACCATCCGCTACATCGAGTACCTCTCGCGACTCCTGAAGCAGGTAGGTCCACGGTGCACTCCATCCACAGAGCCCCCTTCCAGGACGAAAACACTCCGCCTTCCTCGCTCCAGGAGTTCCAGTCGGCGGTGATGAAGGAGCTGCAGACGCGGAATTCCTACTTGGAGCGCGCCGAGGAGGAGCGCGAGCTCTGCGAAGTGTGTTTTGGGAGTGTTTCTTAGTCAGTGCGATCACGGAATTTCAGTTTGCGGAGGGTCAGTTTCTGAGTGATTACGGTATTGTTTTGGTTCGTTCTACCACGGATCCAAAAAAGGGTCGATAATTTTTACGGCATAATACTCTATGTATGCCCAAACACATTTCGAATAAGCCCCTGTCAAATGGCGTCCATTGCTAGTCAGAATCGAAATGTACAAACTAAAGACACAATCCAAAAGTTTCATTGCAAGGAGAAGAAGAACTGTAGGCACGCAGGTGATGTTAGAGACATTATTTACAGTCAGAGGGTAATCTAGGGCTTGGGGAGCAAGACGCACATCTATACAATTCACTGATATCCCGCACTTGGAAGAGCACTTGTGTATCGCATAGGGGAGAAGGAGGAGAGGGTGAGCACATTGCAGAGTTGAGAATATCGGTTGGAGAAAGTAGAGCTGAGATTCTGAGCATTTAAGGTTTCGAAGGCTCTCTTGGATCGCGACTAGAATGGCTTCTTGAGGACGGTCGGGACGTCAGACGCGCAGTATCTCCAGAGACTTTCCGTAGGTGATGGCCACGAAGTCGGTCAGTTGCGTGGACCACTGCACCTGGCCGATCTCAAAACGCTCTGTAGATGATAGAAGTACGGGGTACGGTACCTCTCCGGATGACTGGTAGGCCAGGATAGGGTCGTCGATGGGCTTCGGCATCTCGTGAATGTCCCAGATAAGAGCTTGGTTGTCTTCTCCTGCAACAGAGGATGGATGGGGTCTTCAACTCAAGGGGGCTGCAGTACCTGCTGTGCAGATGTGACTCGAGGAGTGGGGCGCCCAGGCGACGCCGGTGACCCCGGCACGGTGGTTCTCGAGGCGCGCCACAGGGGTGCAGGGAAGCCGGATGTCCAGGATGAACACCTCGTTGGAGTTGTGTCCGAACGTGGCCAAGTAGTTGTAGTCCTGCTTGTTCCAGGCGAGCTTCAGCAGCGACTTACGGCTCGGCTCCTCGAAGATGATGGTTGAGTGCTCCAAGTGCCGCAGGTCGAACATGCGGACACTCCCGTCGGCGCCCACGCTAGCGAACAGATCGCGTCCGGAGCCGAGGCGCGAGAAGGCGACGTCGTACACCTCCTTGTCGTGCGCGATCAGCTGCGTCTTCACGGAGCCGTCCACCTAAAGAAGAAGGGTGATGATCTCCTAAGGGACTCGAAGGCAGAGAAGCTCAAAACTCAGCTTCCTGACCCGCTGTAGATTCAAGAAGCTAGAGACCGACCTTCCCGGAGACGTGTCCCACCGCCTGGCCCGTCTCGATCTGCCAGATAGTACAAGTAGTGTCTATGCTGGAGGTGGCCAGCAGTGAGAGATCCACTTCGTTCCAGTCGGCCGAGGTCAGTGGCGCGCAGTACTCGGAGCTCCGATTGTTGTTGAGCTGGCAGTCGAGCGTGGCGCCCTGCTCGCCCATGCGCCAAATGCGCAAGTAGTCGCCGGTGGTGGCCAGGAGGTCGGGACAGGTCCCGCGCGTGTCCGGCACCCAGAGGACCTTGGTGGTCGGGTAGGGGTGCTCGAAGGTGCACAGGTGCCGGAACTCCCCCTCTGGCTCGTCCAGCTGGACGATCATCACCTGAATCAGGGAGGGTCAGTCCGTGGTCACGCCAAGTGTCCTCCTGCCTTGTTGTTGTACTCCTCGATGAAGCTGCCCGTGGCCATGCGGAACTTCTTGGCCGGGTCGGGGCTGTAGGACCAGCCACAAGTGTAGAGGTTGAAGGGCGCGTCGAAGCGGTAGATCTCCTTGCGCTTGGAGGCTGTGTTCGTGGCGGGAGCCTCCTTGAGGCCCTCGACCATCGCGTGGTGCTCCATGAAGCCGTGGCGGATAGGGGCCCCGCCTCCTTGGGCCATGTCCACCGGGTAGAGCGTCGGAGCGTTGGGGTCCAACTTGTGCTTCTGTGGCTGCTTCTTGCGGTGCCGGAGGAGCGGGTCCTCGCGGAGCACTTCGGCGCACTCGAGGCTCGAGCGGTGGAAGTTGTTGGGGGCGGAGCTGTTTGTGGTGGTGACCGATCCCTGGATCTCGGTGGACACCGCAGCCATTCCTCCCTGGGACTCTGGGTGAGACGAAAACGGCCGCTGACTGTTTCCGTCCCTCTGAAAAGAAGTTCTGGGTTAGGCTAGGCCAAGAACAAAGACCAGGCCTAGAGGCCCACCAAGAGATACTGAGAAGCAGAGGACTTCTTCACCTTCTTCAGAGCAAGAGCGTCACATAGAAAGTCCTTTAATCGCGAGTGACAATAAGTTACGGAACTAGTCGCGCTATCTCGGCTCTATAGGGTAACAGCGTATGCACAAACAAAAAAATACTATTGCAGAGGGTAGGCCTGCCGCCTTATGTACATCACAACTCGGGTGGTCACACGCGCAAGATCTCCAGGCAGTTGTTGAAGCAGATGCTGATCCAGTCGGTGTGCGCGGCCGACCAGTGTACTTGGTTCACCTCGCCGCCCGCTTGGTAAGCCAGGATAGGGTCGTCCACTTGGCGCTGCTGCATGGTGCGAAGGTCCCAGATGAGCGCCTGGTGGTCGTCGCCTAGAACGATGTAATAAGCTTCTTGAGAAATGCTGAGCCTGGATTGTTCACTCTACTTAGATCCCTCGGACTTTGCCTCCTCTGTGTGACACTTATCACGTGGATACGGCTAGAGTACCTGCAGTGCAAATATGGCTGGAAGAGTGGGGTGCCCAGGCGACTCCATTCACGCAAAGGCGGTGGTTGTTGAGCTTGGCGACGGGGTTGCAGGGCAGTCGGATGTCGATGATGGTCACCTCGCTGCTGTCCTGGGCGAACGTGGCCAGGAAGTGGGTGTCCTGCTTGTTCCAGGCGAGACGCATCAGTGGAGTGTGGTTTGGGTCCTCGTAGACGATTGTTGAGTGTTGTAGGTTCCGCAGGTCGAACATCCGCGCGCTACCGTCGGCTCCTGTAAAGAGAGAGGTTAAATCACGTCTTCTAGTATTTCCACAATTAGATGCTTTGTTAGGATCCCGCGGGTCTTCGGAATTTGCTTCCGAGTTTAGGTTCCCAGTTTAGGTTTTTCGATTACTTTAATTGGCCTTATACTTTAGACATCCTATTCTCGAAACTCGAAAAAGAAGTTTGAAAACGATCAACGATTCATATGTGAAGATCATAAAGTAAATACGACCCTAAATATAACCCCACGAGGATTGGTCCAAAAGGAGTAGAGGATCCAGGGAGCAACATTTTTTATCCACTTACAAAAGGTTCTTTGGAACTCCCATTGCCCGAGAAGAAGGAGCACTTACCGACTGTGGCGAAGTGGTCGCGGCCGTTGGCCAGCTTCGAGAACTTGATGTCGTGCACGGGCTTGTCATGCGCGATAAGCTGCGTCTTCACAGTCCCCGTGGTGGTCGGCCGGTCCGCCGTCGTCGTCGCGATCGCCTTGCCTGTCTGAAGAAGGAGCTGTCAAGCCTGGGGTCTACTGCAAAGCAACTCACGCGTAGTTCCCAGATGGTGCAAGTGGTGTCGATACTGCAGGTGCCGATGAGCGTTGGGTCCATCTCGTTCCAGTCGAAGTTGGTCAGCGGAGAGGCGAAGTTCGCCGAGCGACTCTGAACTACGGTAGTCCCCGAGTCCTACACTCTCACCTACGCTGACGTTGCTGAGCATGGCGTCGAGGACGACGGAGTTGTCGGGCTGGAGGCGCCACACGCGGAGACAGTCCGCACTGGTGGCCAGCAGGTCCGGGTACTGCTCGTTCTTGTCCGGGATGAAGGCGATGCAGTTGGCGGCGAACTGGTGCTCGAACGACGTCTTCTCCACGAGCTCCTCCGTGTTCTCGTCCAGCTGGATCACGGAGACCTTGTTGGGCGCCGTGTCCTGCTCGATGGTGCCCACGGCTAGCCGGAACTTCTTCGACGCCTTCCAGGACCAGGCCGCGGCGAAGAGCGGTTTGGTAGACTCAAACCTGTAGATCTCGCGTCGTTTCGCACCAGTTTGGCTTCCCGGAGCTGGGCTCTGTGCTAAAAAAGAAGCGGTTAGGGTTGTCGTGACAGCCAAAAGGGCGATATTATGCAATTTTTGAGCGTTTATTTCCTAGATTGGCGCAGTCATCCTAAATCTATGAGTGATGTCCAGGGTTTTGCACGTGTTCCATAGCACGTTCTAAGCCAAAAAGACTACTCTTAAGCCTAGAAGGTCATGAAGATCACATCTTGCCTTCAAAATAAACGCCACCAGGTAGATAAGCACGAGGGTTGGCATCGAATCTCAGGTGGTTTCCTACTTTACTTGTAATGGTTAAACTCACAAAAGACCCAGATCGCGAAAGGGAACTAATCTATCATAAGCCAGCCGCCTCGAAGCCAGGCTACTCGGCTTCTCGTAAAGTAAGAAATGCAAGAAATACCAGAAACTCCGAAATTAGATTCGACGCCAACCCTGCTGAAAGGGAGCCGAGGTACCATACCGGGCGGCTTGATCCCAATGGGGATGGAGCCAATCGAGGAGGCGGGGAGCGATCCAGGAGCCGAGAGGCCGAGCGAGGGGCCCGAAGCGGCGGCGACGGCGGCTGCAGAAGTTCCCGCGGTGATGGAGCCTGAAGTGGCGGAGCTGGTCATCGTTGGAAGCATCGAGTGAGCCTAAAATCAGGATGTATTCAGTAGCACAGATCTAGCTCGGCTTCTACGTACCTGCGAAGAAGGCGTCGAGGAGGTTTGCATGTGCTGCGACATCGTTCCGGCAGAGCTGACGGCGTCGGCGGCCGAAGCCACCGGGAGCGGGACGCCCTGGGCCGCGGATACAGAAGGCTGCTGACTCTGCATGGTCCAGTGGCCGTTCATGGCCATCGCCGCCATCTCGGGGTCCATCTGGCCGGCGACGCTCGCCGCGAGCTGGCTGGGGATGGGCAGCATCCCGAGATCCTTGAGCGGCAGAAGGTGACAGCGGCGGTCAGTTGGCGAAGAAGACGGAGACGGACGCACTTCTGCTGGCACTGGAGAGCCGAGGGGGCGATGGAGATAAGAGCCGAGAGGCCGAGCTGTACGGAAGAAACGCGACGAGAAGGCGACGTCGCCTCCAGAAGTACAATTCTCAACATGGTACTATCGATTGCCTGCCCTGGCTCAGTGCTTTCGCGCGAAGACCAAAACGCTGTGGGCGACGAGCGAGCAGGGTGGACGACGGCTACTTGTGGAAGGCAATGCATGCTTTTGGAGAGGCAGATGGGGTCTGCAGCTGCGGACAAGAAGCTAATGTCGATGTGCTTCACGCTAACTTCACAGTTTCCTCTCTTTTGCTTCCCAGTTTTCACACCTTATCCTGGACTCCGAGATGGCGGCGATGACCATGCAGTGCCAGCAGTCTCCTGTATCCGCGGCCCAGGGCGTCCCGCGGGGGGAGAGTGAGGAAGCTGCAGCTCGGAGAAAGAGAGTGTTAGTGCAAAGAAGCTGATGACGACTACATGTTGCAGCGAACTCACCGCCAGATCGTAAGCTTGTCCAGATGCAATGCTGAAGAAGGTGTGACAATATATATGCTTTAGCCAGCTCTTCAACTAGATCCTGCAGATCAGATCACCATTACTCTGAGATGGCGCGTCCTAAATATGTTGTTCCCTTTCGACTTGGGATATTTACCATTTTATTGATATCAGAGCACTTCGGTGACCCATGGAACCCCTCAAAAGCCCTTGGATCCGGATTTGATGCATAGCCTGTACCCATGATGATGCGGTATCTGCAGTGAAGACGTCCTTCGTCCCTTCCTGATAACGATGGTGTATCTTAATGTGAAGGAGTACCTTTAAGTGTAGCGGAAGGATGCCCTCTTGTTTGGGATACGATAGTCCAGTGTGGGACCACTCCGGGTCTCAGTCCCTCTTGTCGTGTGTAACCATGTACTTTACGTTATTCCAAGCAAAACTTTTATTACAGTATGAAGTACAGAGGGCGAGTAGTTGGCAAGGGGGGAACTGGGAAGGAGGCGGCGGAGCCTCCTTGGTTCCTGGATGCCGCACTTGCTTATGGCGTAATTAAAGCCGCCCAGCTTCACGTTCGTCGTCTGGACGAGGTTTCTTAATATTGAAGAGAGGGACCCCTGGAGCCATTTTTTGACGGCCTCTGTGATGACTCTGTACTTCCTTTCGAGATATTTCAGGAACTCTGGAAATACACCTTCTTAGAGACTATGTCCTTCCCTTCGTTAGAATTGGCCAGGAATCAGCCAACCATCTTTATGGAAGCAACTTACCTGCATCACAAGAACGAAATTGATTCCTGTCACCAGGCATCGGGCATACACTGGAAGACGTTGCTGAACTCAGTGACCTGCCGCACGATCGCGTTCATACGGATGGTGTTACGAGGGTGTACATCATTTTAAGGATGTACATTGTCCCGTCGCGTGGTAACCTAAAGAAGAGGATTAGCTCTTCTCGAAGTCTTCAGTTCTGTTTCAAACCGCACCAGTTTGTTGCCGGCGTAGTACAATGAGAGCGACGGCGCACTATAGTGGGAGCGACCGTTCGGTGTGGGCGCTGGTTGACGACTGGAGAACTAGCGACAGTGGCTAGCGGGGCCAAAATCAGGATGGCGATTGGACTGGAGCTCGCAATCTAAAGATCATGCACCACATTCTTTGGTACGCACGTTTTTTCGAGCGCGAATCCCACTATTTATGATGTACAAGTGTTGGTCTTGCTTTTTAAAATACAAACTGTGTATCCCTTTCATTGTGAGGGACAGGCCTTAGCATGCGTGTTTCCTCACCCGATAGAAAACCTCGTTGTTTGTGATTTGGATCAACGATTGATATATCCGACGACCCCTAAAAGGTTCTACTACTAATGGGCCAAAAAAAAAACAGAAACTGGCTTAAGAGCTAGAAGGTAGGCTTTCGCTAGAGATGGGTCCGGCACGTGTTGCCAAGTCCTTTTATTCTGGCTCGTAACGGCGAGCTCGCCTGTGAATCCTTAGAATGGACATCTCTCACCTCGTTTGTTTTAGTAGCCGTTAATTGGCTGTCACTTTTCTCTTATTCTATTAGGTCATAGGATTAGGTCCTAACCTCTACACTACTGTGTTGTTGGTAAAAACAAAAAAATTACCTGTTTGTGGGTTGTAAGCGAGTTGTCGAAGTTGTAGGTGGGTTGTTAACTAAAGGAAAGAAGTGATACACGTGAGGCTACACTTGGACATACCAGAAATTGAAGAAGGCTCTTGATGTGGCCCGGGTGGGGCGACAAAGCCCCACCAAAGGAGGTTAAATGAGAGAGAGTTCGATGCAGCGAGTTTACTACAAATGAAAGGGGAAAATAAATAACTTGGACACGTGGAAACGTTCCCGTAACCGCGAAGGCGATATATTCAAATTCTGTGCTTAGAAAATTAGGAATACTTTGGAGTTAACAGTTAGTTTCGCAAAGTAGTCTATGCAACATGAGGTCTTGCACAATGACGCCAAAGCAACCAAAGCAACTTATCGCTGTCTTATCTTATCCCCCGGAGCTTATAGCTGTTGTCCGACCAGAATTGGAGTAGATCTTGTTAAGTTATAAAAGAGGAAAATAGATAACTTGGACACATGGAAACGTTCTCATAACATTTAGGCGATATATTCAAATGTGTGCTCAGAAAACAGGAAAAACACCAAAGATATCCCGGTGCACAGCATCTTGTAAGTTCGGAAACAGACCTCCACACTGCTGCCACGCTATAGTCGGATTCAAGTTTAAACGCCCATCTAGGATTCCATTTCTGTGGTCCCGACGCGAAAATGTGGCAGATCTAAGGAAAACTACAGAATTCTCGACGTATTCTTGTCACTTTTAGGCGCGCATCGTACCAAATTGTTCAGCAGATTGTTCTGCGTCAACTGAGTCCCAGATCTTCAGAAACAATGCAAAATGAGCGCAGTTCTGGCTTACTGACTGTCACGAGTCCAAAACTTGGCTGAACGTGCGACAATTCTACTGAAGCTGGTGGTGTCGAGAAAACAGCTGATTTCTCGGTGTATTTCTGTTTGTTCTCAGTACCATCTTCTTCAGCATTCTGCGTCGATTGAACCTTTCATACGAGAAAGTCAAATTGTGGAAACTGCCCTCATTTTATGAGCGCGGCTTCTGCCACAGAAATGGAGTGAAGTGATAGAGTCTTCTTTCGAAGGGGACAGTTCGCGTACCTTCCTTGTTAGTGTTGCTTATTGATAAATAAAAATGTCATTGAAAAGTGTACTCATTTTCACTGCATCACCCCAATATATTGGCGTTTCTTATACACAGTGAACAAACAGTAATCGGGCTGTAAATCCAGCGGTGGGCGGTTCAGATGAGCAACATGTTAAGACTTTTGGCAGCCCGCATCAAACCAACATCGACGTGCTCGTCCAGATTCTGGTCTCCTGTTCCTAGCCCTTCTTCATCGACACAATCCAAAGAGATGTAAATCGCACGTTGGGCGTCCCCCTCCCCTTCGTCATACTTGAACTTAAAGTTGCTGAGGACGTTGTCCTCCTCCTGCAAACACGGCTTCAGAACCTCGTGGATTGTCGGGACGTTTGGCCCTTTAGTCGAAGCCCTCTGAAGCAGGAACTCCTCCAGTTGTTTGACGCCGCCCTCGCAGACTCCTTCCAAAGACAAAGCCGCGCATTCCATTTTCTCGCTGTTCTCTGCCCAGAAGTCGAGAAGCTGGCGGACTACATTGCTCCTCCAGTCTTTCTGGGTCCCCCAAATCGACAAATCTCCAAACTCATCCTGGCATAAGACGGTTTGCAGCACTTCAAGCATGCCACCTTCGCAGGCTTCCTCGTGTATTCCAAGATTGGAAAGTTGCACCCTAGTGACGAGCTTCTTCAGCAGTCGGATCGTGCTGTCCTTCAACTTCGTTTTGATCCGAATATACCGTAGCCTAAGGGAGCTTGCCAAGTCGAACCACGCTTCGCTGATGAACGACGAATGGAACTCGAAATTGTACTCCGCGTAGGGAAAGCGCTTGACCAGGTCTCGGGACAGTTTTTCGGCCTTCGCATCATATAAGATAACCCCTACAGATCGGACGAACTTCTTCTGGACAGCCTCGATCTCCTTGGGTGCACGGACTTCTCGGCCAGTGCAAGTGTATAGCAGCATTGCAGAAGAAGCGCCAGCCACATAAATCGCCCTATGATCGAAAGCGATCTGCGCATGTTTTCCGTAGGGACCGGAGAGCTTTTTTGCCTGCGAAACGTCCTCATCCTGGAGTATATCACAAAGGTGTTTACAAAAGGCGAGCGCGACTCGGTCCATTCCTCTGACTGTAGGAAACTGCCAAAGAACACGTGTATACATAAATAGTTCGAGCATGGCGAAAAGCGATGTTGTGATGATTCTTGCGCATTGTATCGAGAAAAAGGGGCTGAGAGAACTGTCCGACGGCCACTACGCGGTGCCTGTTCTTCGCGAACTCCTGACAGGTGGAATAGCTAATTAGGTGGAAAACTGAAGAGTTGAGCCTGAAGATATTTATGAGCGTTCTCTACAACTTGTACAATCCTTAGTAAAGTAAAGTTTCAAAGCTTCACATTCACAAATTGTCGACCTTAAGTATTTTTATCTTTCAGAGGAATTCTTCTTAGGCCTCCTGCACCTTGGCGACATGTGGCAGTGCGATTCGGTTCTCCGTCCGCTCTGTGAACCAGATGACGAATCCCGAGGTGAGTCGAGTTCACAAGGCTCGAAATGGTGGACAGCGAACCGGAAAGGTAGGCGGCGACGGCCTTAATCAGCATACGTTCACGACCAAGGCATGCCTCTTCCTGGCCAGGGACATTTCCTGCTAAGTGGACGGACTCCTAGCGATGGACTGCTTGTTTGCTTCCTAAAAGGATGCTTATTTGCACGTTATCAAGCAGCTGTCGCCTCACTTGGAACTGTCGTTGTACATCGACAGCGACGGCCACGCGGTGCCTGTTCCTCGCGAACTCCTGAAAAGAAGCTATTTAGGTGGAGAACAGAGGAGTTGAGCAGCGCTCACCTCGAACTGTTCCTTGTCACTCTGTAACTGCTCGGCAAGCGCGGCTTGTTTGCTATAAAATTCGGAAACACGAAGCGATAAGCGAACGCAGTGGACAGTGGGCGCTCGCCGTTATCTCTTTCCTAGGCGTTGGTGAAAGCAGCGACCTGTCGGACAATCGCGTTCACACAAATTGTGTTACGAGGGTGTACATCATTTTCAAGTATGTGCACTTGCAATTTCTCATTGCCTCGTCGCGTGATAAGCTAAACAACAGGATTAGCCCTTCTCGTTCTTAACAACCTTGTTGATGGACGACTGATATATCCTATATGAAAACGACTTCTATTGAAGATGAATACATTTTTAATTTCAAGTGGGTACAGGGAAAATGAGAGAAAAAGTTTCAATTAAGGGAATTTGAGAACGGAGCGATATGAATGACAATATTGTGAACTTGCGCAGCTATCTTTTTATCAATGAGTGCGTCAAGTTGTTCACGAGAGAGCTGTTATCTCTGATTTCCACGAGAGTTGTTCACTAACGCGCCCAAGAACAAAAAAACAAAAATTAGCTTAGAGGTAGGGCGGTCCGGCGTGTGTTGCCAAGTCCTTTTATTCTGGCTCTTAACGGCGAGCTCGCCTGTGAATCCTTAGAATGGACATCTCTCACCTCGTTTGTTTTAGTAACCGTTAATTGGCTGTCACTTTTCTCTTATTCTATTAGGTCATAGGATTAAGTCCTAACCTCTACACTACTGTGTTGTTGGTAAAAACAAAAAAATTACCTGTTTGTGGGTTGTAAGCGAGTTGTCGAAGTTGTAGGCGGGTTGTTAACTAAAGGAAAGAAGTGATACACGTGAGGCTACACTTGGACATACCAAGAATTGAAGAAGGCTCTTGATGTGGCCCGGGTGGGGCGACAAAGCCCCACCAAAGGAGGTTAAATGAGGGAGAGTTCGATGCAGCGAGTTTACTACAAATGAAAGGGGAAAATAAATAACTTGGACACGTGGAAACGTTCCCGTAACCGCGAAGGCGATATATTCAAATTCTGTGCTTAGAAAATTAATAAAATGTATATCACGGCATAATCTAAATAGTAAGGTACCCTAATTGTCTTTTTTACGATTTTTACGACATCTCTAGGTGAGTGTGTAATGACCGTGGATAAATTAGCAGCCCAATTTTATTAGCAGACAAATTTTAGTAGATTTTCTCGCGGGAGTTTCGGTTCACCAAACTCCCGCGCGGATTGCCACCACATCGAGCTGGAATGGCACCTAGAACGCCACGCGACGACAACGGAGTATAAGTTTGCGGACGGTTCTGAGGGGCTTTGCGAAGGCGCGAACAAGTCACAGTTTCTATGGCTGTGAAGAACAAAGAATTTTAAGACATTTGATAGCGCAGCTACCGTATCCAGTCCGATGAGGGCTATTTAGCGCGGTGCTGTTCTCGGTTCATGTGCACTTCATAGCGCTTGATCGACGGGTCTCGGCACTTTTCGTTCTACGTACTTCCACAAAAAAAGCTCCAAGCACTGTTCCACAGTGCGGCGATCCTCCACAGGAGGGTCAAGCTAGCGCGGCTACTCACAGCGGAATAGAAAATCAAACTACGGAGAGAGATATATTCGTGCTCAGAAAGATATCACGGCGTTCTGTAGGTTTGGCAACAGTGCTTCACACTATATATAGTCTGATGCCATTTTAAACGCCCATTTAGCATTTTATTTCTGTGGTCCCGACGCGAAAATGTGGCAGAGCCTGGTGGAGCCGAGTAAAACTGCAGAATTCGCGGCGTATTCGTGTCACTTCTGGATATGCCTGTCACCAAGTTGTTCAGCTGATCCTTCTGCGTCGAGTGCGTCCACAATCTTCAGAAACGGTGGAAAATGAGCAAAATTCTGGCTTATCGACTGTCACGAGTCCAAATCTCGGCTGAACGTGCGACAATTCTACTGATGGTGTAAAGAAAAACTGCTAATATCTCGGTGTATATACTTCTGTTGTTTCTCGGCGCGGTTAGCCCACGACTCGCTGAGAAGACAATAACATTTTGTTTGTTTAATTCAGATTTAAGAAACATTTGATTGAAAACCAAAAGAAACATTTTGCGATTTTCGACTTCTGACAGTCGATACGCTAGGACATTGTTTCTGGAGATCTTGGGCGAAATCGACGCAGAACAATCTGATGAACAATTTGGTATCAAGCGCACTCAGAAATGACAAAAATCCATCGAGTATTCTGCAGCCTTCATCGGCTTTACCAGGCTCTGACACATTTTCGCTTCGGGACCAGATCTAGCATATTTTTCAAGTTTCGATAGCAACTCGATGATGAAACAACCGAGAAACATTGGTACACTACCTTGACTTGGAATCAGGGCTCCAATTTTAAGGCGCTGCACTCTGTGGAGAAGGTCACAGGTTCGAGTCCCCGAGGGGACGACAGAGCAAAAACTCCGGTTTTTGCTGACTTATCCGGATATCGGATAGCGGAAGGCCAAATTTAACCGGATTTACGGATACCGGATAATCCGCACAGCCCTGCTTGGAATCGCTTCTCAACATCAGATCATATTTCACCCGACTTCATTGAAAGGATTAGACAAACAACACACTGATTAAATTAGTTCCTCGCATCAGGTTAAGGTCGCCGTGTCCGCTAGAACTCGCATATCGTGGCCCAGTTGTTCGTCTCTTCCCATGCTTACAGTCGAAGGAGATGTAGAGCCTCCGTCGGTCGTCTCCCTCCCCTTCTTCGTATTTGTACACACAGGACGGTGTGTTAAAACGGAAATTGCGGTGTCGGTAATACTTGTCGATGAAGTCACACTCCTCCTTCGAACACACCTCCAGCACGTCTTGAATTGAAGCCCTGATGCCAGGTTTTTGAAGCACAAAATCCTCGAGTTGTTGGACGCCTCCCCCGCAATTCTTTTCCACAATCAATCGTGTCCCTCTGACTTTCTCAGCATTCTCTGACCAGAACTGCAGAAGGTCTTGGATCACAGTGCTCTTCCAAGTTCCTAGACGATTGCTCTTAATTCTTAGGTGATAGAAGTGCTTTTGACAAAAAAGAGATTTGAACAATTCGAGAATCGTGCCTTCGCAGGCTTCGCCGTTCACCGCAAGGCAGAAGAGCTTTTGACTGTCGACGAGCTTTCGGAAAAGTCGAATCGCGTTGTCGTCCAACTTCTTTGTGATTATAATAGTGTACAATCTCTTCAGCGAGCAGGCGAAGTCGATCCAGGCTTCGGTGAAGGTTGACGAGTGGATCCAAAATTGATACCTGGCGTAGGGAAAACGCTTGAAAATTGCTCGGCATACGTCCTCTTCTTTCGTATCGTGGACATCGACCACAATATGTTGTATGAACTTCTTGGGGACCACCTCGATCTCTTCAGATGTGCGCACTTTATGATTGTCGAACACGTAGTGCAGATACCCTGGTTCTTTGACGTCGTCTTTCACGGAGACCATATAATCAGCCAGGCGTGGGTACGTGCTCCGTGCAAAGTCCCCATAGGATCCGGACAATTGTCCCACTGCTGGGAGTTCGCTTCGAAATAGCGTAGTGCAAAGAGCCTCACAGAAAGCGAATGGAACTCCGTCCATCCCACGACAAGCTGGGAAGACCAAGAACTTGTTTGTTTGTAAGTTTGATGAAATACGATGCTTGAATCAGGTGCGAATCATGTCCTAAAGTATAGTATGTCCTTTTCTTCCTTATGAGCAATCGTTCCTTACGAGCAGTGCCCAGGTTTTCTCAAGAATCAGGCAAACAACACATAGAAAAATCTAGCACCTCGCATCAGGCTAAGATCGTCGACTCCCTCACTGCTCGCATATCGTGGCCCACTTGTTCGTTTCTTCCCATGCTCACAGTCGAAGGAGATGTAGAGCCTGCGTCGATCGTCTCCCTCCCCTTCTTCGTATTTGTAAACACAGGAGGGTTCGTCGAAATAGAAATTGTGGTGTTGGTAGTACTTGTCGATGAAGTCACATTCCTCCTTCGAGCAGCGCCTCAAAACGTCCTGAATTTTCTTGACCGCGGCCCTTTGAAGCATAAAGTCTTTGAGCTGCTGGACACCATCCTTGCATTTGCCGTTAAAAGCCAATTTTTTCCCTCTGACCTTCTCAGCATTCTCTGACCAGAAGTGAAGAAGTTTGTGGATGACCTTGCTCTTCCAAAGTCGCCCCTTGACTTTGTCAATTCTCACTAGCATGAACTGTTTTTGACAAAGAAGAACCTTCAACAACTCCAGCATACCGTCCTCACAAGCTTCCTCATATAAAGGAAGCCAAGAAATCTTCCCAGCATCGACGAGCTTCTGGAAAAGTCGCAGCGAGTCGTTGTCCAACTTCTCTCTGATCGCAAAAGTGTCCAATCTCTTCAGTGAGAAAGCTAAGTCGACCCAGGCTTCGCTGATGTACGACGAGTGGAGCATAAATTGATAGTCCGCGTAGGGAAAGCGCTTTACAATTTCTCGACACACATTTTCTTCTTTTCCATCCTTCAAATTTATCGTGACATGACGGACGAACTTCTTGGGGACAGCGTCGATCTCCTCGGGCGTGTGCACTTCACGGCCAGAGGACGTGTACTGCAGATAGCCTGGTTTTTCGACACCCTTCACATACTCAACCAAGTTATGGTACGTGCTCCGCGCGAGTTTTCCGTAGGAACCGGAGAGTTCACTTAGTGTTTCAAGTGTGCCGTACAATACAGTAGCACAAAGAGCTTCACGAAAAGCAAATGTAACTCTGTCCATTTCACGAGTCGGCGAGCGGGAGAAAGCAATGAATAATGAGTTACGTTTGACGAAATACAATGCCTGAATCAGGTGCAAAGTTTAGCTCGTTCGGCAGCATAGCAAAAACGGTGCGAGAGAACTGAGAGCGCTTATTTGAGGAATTTGGGTTTAAAACAGAACGTGTGATTCTCTGTTTCGTCCCTGTACCATGACTTGGTTGATTATGTGAATCTACAGTGTGTGCTGCGATGTCAACTACGAAAACGAAGAAACCTACAGTGCGAGTGCTCTGGCTATGAAGTACACATCTATACAGATATACATGGAATTCAGTACAGGAAAAGTACGGAAGCAGCTGAGCTCTTGCGCTGCGCAAAAGGCACAGTAGGCTACGCAAGTTCATCAAGGTAGAGCGAAAAGGTCAAGATATCGTACATGTCGCCAAAGCAGAGGTTGACGCGCTTTATAAGGACGCACATCCAATCACAGCTCTTCATATCTCCATTGAATCTGATCAACTTGGCAGCAGCATTAGGGTTTGCTACCCCACAGTTTGTGAAAAAGTGGCGATGGATCCAAGCTCGTACTTGACCTTCTTCTCGTTCTACAGAAGCACCACCTCATGTGGGTTTGGAGAAGTGACTAGATTCAACACGACATTGCGTGTGGAAAGCCTCTTTATTAAGTGACGCTTTGCTATCGCAGCGTGACGGACAGATTGGAGATGATGTCGTCCTCGGTGAGCTTCTTCCGGGGCAGCAGCGGGGTGAGCAGAAGGGTCGCGTCGCTCCACCAGGCGCGCGTCTCGAAGCGAACGCTTTTGCTCATGGCGGCGAGGCCAAAGTTGTGCTCCGCGCTGACGCACACGATGTACCTCGTGTCCGGCGTCAAGTCGGTCAGCGTGAAGCGCTTCGACTTCCCACAGCGGTACTTCCGCCACAGGTCGAACTGAGGCGCAGGTTCTTGGGTGTACTGCACCACGTAGCTCTGGAAAAATGGATTTGGGTATGGGCTGGGAAATGAAAAGGAGAGAACCGATAGGGCCATTCAACAGCCTAAGATCCTAAATCAGGAAACGCACCTCAGGTCCGTTGTTCTTCCTTGGCGCCTTCCACGAGATCGTCGCCATCTCGCTGCTTACCGAGTCCAGCCTAAGGGTCTGGGGAACGGTGCAAGGCTCTAAAGAAGACGAGCTTTAAACAACAAAAGGACTCGTCCATACCTGTGTATTCCTGACAACGGACGGGTTTCGAGTTACCGTACCTCGTGGCGGTGACCACGGAGAACTCGTAGAGCGTAAAGCTCTTGAGCCCGATGACCTCGTAGCGGTTGGTGGTGATGAAGTCGATGACGGTCAAGTGGTTCCGCCGCTGAGGAGTGCGCGTCTTGAACGACAGCGTGTACCAGTAGCGCCGGCCCTCCTCCACGTAGACCGGCGGCTCCCACTTGAGACACACGGACTCGGCGGTGGCGTTGTAGGCCACGAGGTCCCGTGGGGGGTCCGGAAGCTCTAGAAGGGATTATGAACTCGATTAAGATTGTCGGAAAAGCTTAGTTAATCTCAATTGTTAATCCTTCTACAGCTAAGCTTTACTTGGCTTTCATCGTTCAAAAACCTAATCCGTTAGGCTTTCCAATTTTACACCTGTAAACCCGATAATAGGCATAAAATACTGTAGATTTGGTGACGGAATTCTCTCGGCTCTTTCCCAGCTGACCTACCTTTGATCGCCTCCTTCTCCTTCTGGCTGTCGTCGCTCAACGCAGCAAATCCCTTCCAATCTAAAAAAGATGCCCATTACAGATACGGATCCCTCAGAACATGATGTCGATATCTAAAAGGGCAAAAGGAAATATCTTGTTTCCATGTCAACATAGCACAATCCAACTCCCTCCGACTCACTTCCGAAGTTCATGTGATGGAGCGCCGTCACTGTCTCCAGAAGCTTCCTCATCGCTTCGCGTTTCATCGCCTCAATGCGCTTCTGCTGGACAGCCTTCAGCCAGGCGAGTGGATCCTGGAAAGACTCTTATAAGTCGCGCCCCTCCAAACAGAATCAAGAAATTGAAGAGTGCAATCAAAGCGAAGATTGTGATTCTGAAGCTTGTCCTCAAGGAACTGCCTTCTTACCTCATCGAAGCTCCTTCCGACGAAGTGGAGCCTGTTGATGTAGTAGGCACCGGCAACGTCGATGCACATCGTGGTGATGATGATACCCACGAGGATGATGAGTGCCTCCAGGAGGATATAGCGCTCGTTCCGTGGGACGATATCTAGAAGTTGAGGGTAAAGAAGGAAGGTCGAAATACGTTCCGCTAGTTGGGTATAGCACCTCAAAGGGAACCAACCAGTGAGTAAAACCATTCAGGCAGTTTTCAATCCACCCTACTGCACCTCTCAAAGCTGTGGTACAACCACCAAAACCAGGTTACCACCAAAGCAAGTGCGAATAGTTGGGTATAGTAGCTTGTATTAAAGTTTGGGTGTTTTAGTCAAAATATTTTTCGTCCACCCTACTGCACCTCCATCCCCCCCTCACTAACCTCCGAATCCGATGGTGAGCACGGATATCATGACGAAGTAGAAGCCCTCGTGCGTGCTCCAATCTTCGAGGAAGGCGATGGTGTAGGAGGCGAAGGCGACGTAGGAGAGGAAGATGGCGTAGATGAGCATGAAGGGTACCTCGACGAACTGCGTGTTCTCCAGGTGCGTCCACAGGAACTCGGCCACTTCGTCCTCGCCGCCCGCGATGATCACCTCGCCGATGCGGACGCTGTCGCGCCGCCGCCTCCCGCTTCTCCAGCGGCGGTACCTCCGCTGCAGCTGGAACTTAACCTTGAGCACTTCGGTGTAGATCCGGTTGATCGCCTCGGTGCAGAACTTGGCCTTAACAGAGCAGATGTAGAGGTATACGGTAGCCCTTAGGATTTAGAACATCTTGCAGACCCGAACGGGTTGATGGTCCATTTGCTTTTTCCTATCTGCTAAACGACGCCAAGGACCAAAGGAAGAAAAATAGATCGTAAAGAATGACAATAGACCTTTGGGCGATAAAATCGTTTATTGCAATAGCTTGGCTCTGCATCCAGAGCCCGAAAACCTTATGCATCCTTATAAGCCAGCGTCTCGAAGGTTCCAAACTAATTGGTCTTACCAAATCGGCCATCGTGATCAGATAGAGCGGGATGCCAAACAGGATATAAACGACGCAGAAGAGGCGACCGACGAAAGAATCTGGAGCATTTACACCGTACCCTGGAAGGAGAAGCCGATGATTACAGGATTCTTCTTCGCTCACCGATAGAAGTGAGAGTCGTTGCGACGAAAAAAATATTCCACGCGAAGTTCGCGAGGGTTCCCTGAGAAGATTCATATGTCTTGTTCTAAAAGCGGCTCTCATGACGATGTCCAGCCACGCCACGCACTCCCTGGACGCTGAGGAGCGCCGCCGCCTTCGGATGGATCTCGTAGAGTTGCTGTAGCCGTTCGGAGTAGTCGACGACGTGCTCGGTCCACTCGGCGCGATCGGCCGACCGAAGGGCGAAAAGGTTCTTGGAAAAACGGAGTTTGGCGCTGGAATTGCAGTTCCCAGGAAAGGAGCATGGATGGAGACGGACTTATCGATTTCGCGCAGGATTTCCGCGTGTTTCTGATTGTCTTCGGTGTTCTTGATAGCGGTGAGCGCGACGCTACAGCCCACGGCGAAGAGCACAGAGCCGACGAGGAGGCTGATATGTGGAAGGGCGATGCGGAGCACCTGGAACCGGCGGGGTTGAGGTGCCGTAAACGGGGTTCGAACGGGCCGTTAAACCCAATTCGGAAAAGGGCGACAATCTAATTAGCGTCGAGAGATATGAGAAGACGAAGCCGACGGAGAATAGACTCCGCGGCGTCGAGGGAATTGTGGGACGCTTTCCGCAAAGTGCGCGCCATAGGAAGCAATAGAGCTGCGCCGAGTTCAGAAAAACTCGGTCCTCGAACTCTACTGTTTCGGTTTCACAAGTGACGCTCTCGGAGTTTTGAACGTTCAAAGGTTAGAACGATGTTTTTCCAGCAGGCTTTTAGGCGGAAATGAGAAAAAAGAGTCCACGTAGCATCAACAGGGACCGGAACGTGGAGTGCAGCTCCATTCCTCAAATTCTAAAGCAGTCCAAAGCATCTCATCTCTGAACACAGAACTTGAATTCCTAGATCATCGTGTGGATTGATCGATTTGAGCTTCAAACTTCATAATTGAGTGACGTGGGCCCTAATCTTCAGCCGTTTGACGTTTTTATGTAGAATAATCAGAGGTTTAAACTTTTCTTAAGTTTAAGCTACTAGATTACAAGCCTTACTCCGAGATTGGCACCGCGGCTCCACAAGTTTTTATGATTCCATTTTTGTCCTTCTTTGGCTTTTTCTATGGAAATAAGAATCTAATAGTTTAATTGCCTTTATCCTTGCTCACACCTCCTTTCTCCTGGGATCAGATCACTTTACACGTGAATATAGAGACCTGAGAACAGCTAGGAATAGCTCTGAGCTTTGAACACGCCTAAAGCAACTGACCAACTGCTTGGTGAGGCCGAACTGGCCCGGAGTCAGTTCGGTGAAGCGGCAGATGCCGCTCTGCAGGATGCCGCACATCTCCTCCGACGGCTTCTGTGACGGAACGTTCTCTACGGGGAGATGCCCGTTCGCCTGCACACACGGTGCATGGGTCTCGCTAGAAAGACTCGAGGGTGTCCGCGCAAGGTGACGTAGTGAAGACGACGACGGGTCGCGGCAGAAGCTCGGCGACAGGAGACGGTGGTCTGAAGGACGTGGGTTACGGTAAGTCTAGACATTCGAGTGAGACATGTGAGACAGGTACATTGAAGAGGGGATCTCCAGTTTGGACGGTTTACAGACACAGACAGGAACTGAGACAAACAGACAAATTTGCAGACTTTGAACTAAGCGCTGCACTCTACGGTCTAAGGAAGAACCCGGAAATAAGGCTGTCTTAGGGGAAATTCGATTTTTAAATTCGATTCTTTGCTGAAAAATCGAATAATAGTACACCGTCGCATGGCGAATGTTTCAAACATCAATGTTTCATGGAAGTAGACTCCAGAATTGGTGTAAAGGACATCGGAAGCGCAAAGGTAGAAAGAAATCATTTTCGTGTGAGGAATCGAAAAAAATACGGAAATAGAGCTTCCAACAATAAAAAATTAGGCGCTAAAATCCAAAGGTCGAAGACTGGATCTGTGGACGCACGGCGAGCGCAAGGACGCTAAGGACATCCGCGGGTCGTTAGCCAGACGCCGCCAATGAAGCGGCTCTTCGAAGCTCCTCCTTACCTCTGCGCGGGGAAGTGTCTTGTAATTGAAAAAACATATTCGAGCCGATGAATATTCCAGAGGGAAATCACAACGCCATCCGACTTGGAGCGCATTCAAATGTACTCAGGCGCTTCTCGCCAGCGAAGGGAGTGCCTCGGCGACGACGCAGAGCTCGTTTTTCGGGTCAGAGAAAAGAAAACGAGGGAGGTAGGAACCTAAAAGGACACGAGACTCATCGAGGACCGCCCGCCCGTTGCCCATTGCTGTCTAATTCTCCGGAATAGACCCAATTGCTCGTGTTCTTGGAGGCGGCGCCACGGCAATTCGTATCACCCGCATATCATCAAAGCGACGGGACAAGGGCAATAGCATCTGCCCCTCAAGAGATATCGTTCTTGCACTTTATAGTAATCTAACAGCGAACACAAACTTGAGCTTGGAACAAACAATAACAATGAAAGACAATTCACTCAAAGGAGTTTCAGATCCTTCGTGACTGAGTCCACCTCTGAGACCTCTCCGAAGATGGCGAGGACGGTCCTGGATCCAGGCTCAACTTGTGTGTGGCCAGCGTCTCGTATAAGACAAGTAAACAAACCCTAAACAACACGATTACGATAAATGGATTAAACCGATAGGCGTCTTACTATGTTCCGTGCGGCCTTCTGAAGCGCGATTAAATGTTCGGTGTCGTTTCCCTTCACGACTATCTTCCTGGCTCCGTTGTAGTCCCAAGAGTCCAGCGCTTGAGCACCCTGCAATAACCAAAAACACCATGAATACAAGCATTGGAAGATTTACATACCTCGGCTGTCCGCTCAGCAGCTTGATAGCATCCCAGAGTCGCATGGCCTACTTGAGCAGCGACCTTTCCGACTCCCATCTTCAACTTCATGTTGACCACGAAGATCATCTTGAATAGGCTGTCACGGGAGTACTTCGAGCTGATGGCTGGGGCGGCCGAGCCGGTGAACGAAGACAAGTATGCACCCATGTTGAGGAAACTGTTGTAAGACGTAAGCTAGTTGCTGCTTTCCGTCTTCTTGCGGCGGGCGATCGCGTTGGCTTCCTTCTGCTGTTGCCTAAACAAGAAGAACATTGAGAAAAGTTTTAGAGACAAAAATCACGGACTTAATATGCTCGTAGTTGGTGAGATCTTCAAATTCGCGGGGGCCACGGATGTTGTCCCAGTTGTCGGTGTCAAGCTCAACTACTTCCTTGTAAACGGTGTCAATGGACACGTCTTCTCGAACTTTTAGGCCCGATTCTTTCAAATCGCCTCGCTACAAGCAAAATTCAGAGGTGGAAATGGGGGAACAACGAACCAGAAACTCGAGGTTGTCGTCGGTCTTTTTGATTTTTCTAAAATCGAAGCGAACTTGCTGGAAGTAGTGCAGACCGAAAGCTCCTCCGAAAACGATGGAGAAAAATGGAAGACCGACGCGGATGAACTTCAGGTTTCCACGTCTGCTCATCGAAGGTTGCGCACGCGCGATGCTCCTCAGCGCCTGCGACTCCTGCTATCTTAAAAACGAAAACTCTATACTTCGCGCATTGTAGAGGGGTTGTCAGAAGAAGGAGCAACGAACATGACGCGAGGACTCGAGGGAATAAGGCGTGAAAGACAAAACAAAAGCAGAATCTTACGAGTTCTCTAGCGGTTTGAGCTCAAGGATGCCTGGCATGAAGACGAGCCTGAAGGATCCCTGGCATTGGCGGGGCTTCGGAAGCCACGCCTAAGCGGCGAAGGGACTGAGAATAAAAGCAGACCACTTGATTCAAACTGAAGGTGAAGCGGAAAAGCGCATCGATACAGTGCTCTGTAATCTCATTCGTTTCGCTTTGAGACCGCCATGTCCTCTCGCTGATGCTTCTAGCCGACGCAAATTAGAAGGATCTGACTAGGATCCGTGACGCAATGCCATCGAGCACGAGATGGAGGTACACAGAGTTGAGAAGATGTGTAAAGCTGTTTTGGATGGCAAACAGGAGGAGGGAAACTCTTGATCTGGATTGAAAATCCGCGAACAAGAAGAAGGTGCTAACTGCGGTGAGGAAGGTAATAACTCTGGCAAGTGACAAGGATAGCAGAAACGAAGAAGAAATAGAGCGAACGCTGTCTTCTTCGCTGATTGGGGCGGCTGTCGTGGATCCTACCACGTCTTCGGAATCGGTTTACTGCGCTCAGGGAGTCAGCTTTCAGGCTCCCTCAAAGCAATGCAAACGCCTGCTTCTAGGAAAGCCTTCCTCGATCAATAGGAACCTGTCTTTAGCGTTGCTTTCATGACGCGTCACATCGGTCTCGGGCCTTTGGCCGTGTGCATCGGTTTTTAGGCTATATAAGGACCTACTTCGAAGGCCTCGAAGTAGATACTCCGAAGTACTCAACATGCTCTTCATTGGCAACCGTAGAATGATCGACCGCGCGATGGCGAGGAAGAAGGCCACCCAACCCGCTGTGCCCGTGGAACCGACCAGCTCGAAGCGTCCCCGCGAGAACTCGTTCAAGATGGCTCTGGTGGTCAACAAGAAGTTGAAGATGGAGGCTGGACTGGCCGCCAATCAACTGGGCCACGCAACTCAAGGGTGTCAACAGGTGATCCGGGCGATGGCGAGCGGTGCTGCAGCGTTGGCCTCTTGGGACGAGAAGGGATCCCGGAAGACGGTTGTGAAGGGGAAGGACGCCGCTCATCTGGTCGCACTGGAAACCGCCGCACGGAATCGACGAAGCCTGTGCACTTGCCTCGTGCAAGTCGATGGCCACGCGCAACTCAAGTCCGGAGCCACGACCGTCCTCGCCATCTTCGGAGAAGTCTCAGAAGTAGAAGCGCTTACGAAGGATCTGAAGCTTCTCCCTCCCTTTTGATTGTATTGTATATGCCCAAGTGTTCCCCAATAAATATTATATTATTACAAAGTGTGATCACGATTTCTCTCAAGGGGCGGAGGCCTTTCCCGGTCTCCTTGATCTTATGTGGGTCATATGAAGTTCCGTGGCGCCGTCTAAACTTTTCCTTTGTTTGTATGCCATCTGGAGGCACCGTTGTATGCCTTAATGTTTTTTACCGAAGCATTTCATTAACTTCTCTAACGCCTCTCTCCTTACAAATCGGACCAAGGCCCTCGCCTGCGCCATCTCCTATTGATGCTGGTCTTCCTTCGCGTCCCAAGTCCGCCATAGCGAAGATTTCGAAGAAGAGCGGCGGCAAGTCAGCTCACCATTTCTGTTGTGCGCTGACCGCGAAATCTTTTTAATTCGCATTACGGTATTCGCAAATATTGAGGTTTTTTACATTGTCAACAAGATGACCAAATGACTAATTGGGTTGTCAACTGGAAAATGGGACACTTAGTGAAGTTTTTTTCAACAAACAACGACGACAAAAAACACCCTTTAGGATGACCAAACTGGGAAAAAAGTTGAACTAAATATTTACCACAAACACGAATAATAGAAATCAGTTCCCGCGTTTAGGATTATGGGATTATCCAAATAACACTCGACAGAAAATGGTTTTCTGCATATAGCCGAGGTTGTTGAGCCCGTTATGACTCGCAATTTGATTCCTTTGCCCGCTTTTCCGTTCCTCTTCGTTCGCACACTCGAACGAGATGTAGAGCCTCCGTCGGTCGTCTCCCTCTCCTTCTTCGAATTTGTAAACACAGGAGGGTTTGTAGAAGAGGACTGTCCTGTGTCGGTAATACTTGTCGATGTCCTCACATTCCTCCTTTGAGCACTGTATTAGAGAAGACTGAGACTTTAAAAATCCACATGGCAGGTGTTTCTTGCTCTTGTGTAGCACAAACTGCTGGAGTTGATAAACATTAACGCTGTAGTTGTGAACCAAAATCAAGTTTTTCCCTCTAAGGTTTTCATGATTTTCGGTCCAGAATTGCAAAAGCTCGCGAATGACATTGGTAAGTCCGTTAGTAAGAATTTCTAGTGTTTGGAACTGATCTTGGCAAAGGACGGATTTCAGCACACCAAGATCATCATCGTCACAGGCATTTTCATAAATGGCAAGCTCTGAAACTTTCCGAGCGTCGACAAGCCTTTGTAAAGATCGCAACTTTCCCGCAGTGAAAATCGATCCGAGTCTCTTCAATGAACACGCAAAGTGCACCCAAGCTTCGCTGATGGCCGCTGACTGAAGCCAGAATCTGTACTGTTTGGCATACGGAAAGCGCTCGACCATTTCTCGCGATAACTTCACATCTTCTGCACGCCATAAGCTCAGTGCGACAATCCGAACAAACTTCTTAGGAATAGCTTCGATCCCTTCGGCTGTTTCTATACTTATTCCGCCGCGTACAGGAAGTATATATTCGTTCAAAGAGGGTCCCTCGGTCCAGTCTTCCGTGATTGCTAAATAGGCAAAACTGTTTTGGTACGCGAAACCTGCAAGGTCTCCATAGCTTCCGCACAGCTGCTTTACCTCGGAAAGTTCGTATATACACAAAATATCACACACATGCTCACAAAAGGCGAGCGGAACTGTGTCCATCTTGTGAATTCCAAGGAATGGCAGTGAGGAGAGGATTCCGCTTGTTATTGAGATCAAAATGTGAGAATGAGAGGAGAGAACGGATGGTGCATTACATTTGAATTCGACACCTTTGACAAGGAGCTGAATGTGAAAGGCTGGTGTGAAAGACGTGATTCTTACACCGGTGGATTTCCCTTCTCGGGACATGGGAATCGTTGCAGGAGGGAGATTCGCATCAGTGGTCTCATCACTGGATTCCCTTCTTCGAACTTATAGGCATAGGAGGATTTATAAAGAATTCCTGGCTGTACCGCTAATACATACTTGCAAATGAAGTCACATTCCTCCCTCCAGCATTTTTAGAGTCCCTTTGTTCCTCAAAAAAGCGCAACAGACCACGTGAGTTCTGTGACGCTTGCCATCCTGTAAACGACCTTCATGGGCTGCGCGACAGCCACTCGACAATGGCGCTTCTCAATCAAGTCACAAAGTAATGTGAGTCGCCAGCTGGTACCTGGATCGCTATGTATGCCATGATTAGATAGGGATAGACGCTGTCTCAAAGACAGGTCTGTCTGTCTGCAGGTTTGCAGATGGAAACACCATGGAACGACATCCCATTACATTGTTTTGCAGCGGTCGACCACTGTCGGCTGTTACGAGATGCTTCTTCGTTTTTTTCTTCTCTTCATCATCGCAACGAAACCAGCCCAAGCGGGCGGCTTCTCTGAGGTGAGCGGACTCCATTTTGTAGCGATTTTTGTGGTTAGGCCATAAGATATGCTCCAACACAATTTTTCAGTTCCTGTACTGCAACACGATCCTCATCGCTGTCAGTTCCATCTCCGCACTGTTCCTTCTCATTACCATAATCACGCACATAGGCTCCGTGCGGAAAGTTTACTGTGGATTCTATCACCGCTGCCATGGAGAGCACCAGAGCGCGTTGGCACTCGAGGATTTCTACCTGGGAAAGATCTCTAGTAAGTTGTGGATCTTGTTATGGTGGGACTGGTGAACCTTAAGGGGAAGAGGCGCAAAAGCGAATGAAACCCTACGGCTACGGTCTCATCAAGGTGGACGACCAGTATGGCATGACTACTCTAGAGGAAGCAGCCAAACCCATCGTAAGTAATGTGCCTTCCGAACAGTTCCCAACCTAACAAAGGGTTTCAGCCCCAGAAGCAGCAGTTGACTGTCGAGGAGCAGAATCGCGTAGAGATCCAGAACCGGGCTCTCGTGGATATCGTTGTGAAGTTCTACCAACTCAGGGATGGGTATCTCGCCCAGCATGGTGCGGGAGATTGTAGGTCATGTTTACCATCTTCTCCCTAGCCTTCTTCTTCCAGTTATCCAAATCTTGTCCAAGTACGGCTTCACTTACGACGGCGGAAAGGTCAAAAACCTCAACGAACTGAGCCTGACCAAGACTCAAACGCAGGTCACCCAGCTTGATACTCCACGTTCGTCGTCGGGCATTGGTGACCATCTGAGACGCAGCTTCTTGATAAGGGCAAAGAAGGTCAATCGAAAGAACAAGGAAGGGACCAGTGAGAGGGATACAGTTAGCACGCGGCCGACGGAGAAGACGGAGCTAACGACTAATACGGTTACGGTATCATGATTTGTTTGTTGTTAGGGCTATGCTCGTGAGTAAATGCTCTTCTGCGTCTGTAAGAACTTCGTCATCTCTGTGTATTCAGCGGCCACTACTCAATCCATTTCACGGAATCCAAGGGGGCCAAATTGCAAGATAGGTCGCCACAGAGCTTCTTTATTGCTTTCTTTATTCAAGCGTTGTTATGTTTCTTTTTATATGAAGTAGAATCGAGCTTATATTCATATCCGATCTGGAAGGCCCCTCAGGCTTGCTGCGCAACAAGACGACACACCACAAGGAGGCCTTCCCAGGTCTCCTTGGCTCCTGGAACGATCTGACTCTCCGGTATGATAAAATGGTCCGGGCTAGAATGAGCATCTTGTGAAATGTCAAGGACGTCGGATTCTCACCCATCGTCACCAGGCCGAAGTTCCAAAGCGTAGGTGTATTTTATGCCGAGAATCTCCTTGGCGTAATCGATGGAACCTCCGGATACCTTGTAGATGATTTCTACGATGGAACCTGCCAGGAAATGCTCCCCGTTTACTTTATTGATCTTGGCGGTGGCTTCTTCAGCGACGCGTCGCTAAAAATGGAAATCGTTTGCCTTCTAAGAATGTACTTAAGGTCGTCTATCCTACCAGTTGATCCACATCGGAAGGATAAACTTGAGCGTAGCCGAAGGGGAACATGAACAGTTCGCCGTATGTATGGATGTCAAAGTAGGCGCCAATCGACTTTTTGTACCGGGCAAGGAAGTTGGCAATGTGGCGAGGTTCAGGCTCGGAGAAAGGAAACGGACCGGCGTAGTTCACCGCGCATGGGTCCGTGCTCGCTCCGGACACTGTTCAAGATTCAAGAAGTTTGTGATTACGGTACACCTCTCACCTAGGAACTTGTAGTTGAAGTTTCGGTTGGGATCGGCTCCATAACACCCATCGCGAGGTCCCGAGCGAGTCTTTCGCCACATGCGATCTTCTGTCCAGCTGAAGTCGTATCCGTCGGGATTAGCCACGGGCAGGATGTAGAAGTCGATTGCGTTGAGTAGGGTTCGGTATTTCGGAGCGTTTGTCGTTAGCTGATTGGAAGATTAAGTAGAAACTCCCGGAAGGGATGGATTTTGGGGATTCAAGACCGTTTATTTCAACACTTCCAGACCTTTTTTGCATTTTTTTGACCACACAAGAGAAAAGGACAAAAACAACACTTTATGAACCACAAATTGAAACCCAAAAATCCACCCCGACCTACCTCCTTCACGATGTAGAGCATCGTAGCACAGCTGAGCCACTCGCGAGCATGTATACATCCATGCATGAACACAGCCGGTTTTGAGCGGCCAGGTCGTCCGATCTTCAGGGCCAGAAGCTCTCTCTTTAAAGTCGACTTTCCGATACTGAACAGTTTTGTATTCTTGAAGATTTTGCTAATGGATCGCAAGTAGGCATAGATCTACATGTAGTAAATGTGTATTTTAAGGGACTTGGACATGTCAGACCTCTCGAAGGTCATGGAACTGATCTGTGGTAAAGAGTGAAGGATGATTCCCCTCCTTGAAGATGGTCCTGTTCTCTAAACGTGCCTTCTCCGCGCTTATATCCCTATAGAGAGCGTTAGATCGCAAATGAGTTGGGGACCTACTTCTGAAGGTTCTCGATCTTGACGGTGTGCTCCATCCCATGTTCTTTAAGGAATGCGTAGAGTTGGTCTTCTTGCTCCGGGGTTACTCTGATGTCGACACTTCCTTTGTTCCTGCGAGGTTCTGTCCAGAAGTCGAGAGTCCTAAGACCCTTGACGCTTCTGATCTCCGAAAGCGCTTTCAGGTGCTCATTGCTCGACGTCTTCACAGAAAGAACCTTGTGCCTAAAGGGGACGCCGCGAATAGCAAAGAGCAAGCAAAGTTCCTACCCCTCAAAATCCTCCGCGTCGAATCCAAGAAGACATACAGTAAGGAGCACCAACACGACAACCCTCATCGTGAGACGTCTAAGCAGAAAATTCTAGCTGGAGTTGCTCCTTTTATCCTCATTTTCTATTAGTCTTATCAGAACCGATCTATTTTTACGACCTGCCGCAAAAAATTGAACACTAGAAGTGCTCAAATCCTCCACATTATCATCGTATTATTGTGCCAATGATCCCGTTGAATGATCATGGATGATAAGAATGCTAGCCTTGAACAGCCAAAGCGAAAACCTCCCCATGCCTTCTGAACTGTTGATAAGAACTACAGCGAGCTGTTCCTGTGGCGATCATGCCGGAGCAAAAGTAATTTCAAGGACCAAAACTCGACTGATATGGTGTTTACAAGAATTAATCATTGAAGCTGTGTGATGTTCCGAGCGATAACAGAAGCAGGCAAGATTTATTGGTTCAGAATGTTCACAATTTCGATGCAAAGAACTCTTCTCGGACGACTAGATTCCGACTGTTCCGAATCTCCCCTACTGTGGTCACTCCTGAAACGGGCCGAATGGTCTCGACACGATAGATTCTGACCTACCCGACAGTTTCATCGCGTACTCCAACTCCGTCCTCAGGATGTCGAGCACATGACCCACCCCTTCTGTTCCTCCGACCGTTAGTCCCCAGAGGACGGGCCGGCCGACGAAGACGGCGCTGGCGCCCAGGGCCAGCGCCTTAAAGACGTCGTTTCCCGTGCGGACGCCTCCATCCACGAAGACGGGCACGCGTCCTCCGACGGCTCTGACCACCTCGGGAAGCGCCTCGATGGTCCCGGGGGCGAAGTCGAGCTGCCGGCCGCCGTGGTTGGAGACGATGATGCCAGACGCACCGCACTCTAGCGCCTTCAAGCAGATATGCATCGTGAACTTGTGGAAGATACTGTACCTTTAAGGCGTCGTCTTCACGCATCACCCCCTTGACTATGATCGGCAACGGGGAGGTCTCCATAAGCCAGCGAAGGTCGTCCCAGCAGATGGAGGGGTCAAAGAGGCCCTTTGCGTACTCCCAGAGGCCCGAGGCGCCCGTCTTCACGTCCGGCATCACTGAGAGCTCCTTGGCGACGCGCTCGAAGTTGGCCAGGCAGAGATGGGCCGGTAGTTGGAAGGCGTTACGGGAGTCTTCCCGACGAAGGCCGAAGATTGGAGTGTCCACGGTGAGCACTATAGCCTTAAAGCCGGATGCCTGTGCGCGCTCGACGAGTCCTCGAGTCACTCGGCGGTCCTTGTACACGTAGAGCTGAAGGAGGAGATCGTTTTCAGGGGGCCTGGGCTCACCTGGAACCACAGAATCGCGTCCTTCGTAGCTGCTCTGGCAACGTCTTCGAGGGCCGTCGTCGAGAGGCTGCTGCAGATCATGATCGTCTTCGCCTTGCTCGCCGCTGAAGGACTACCTTAAGAATCGTCTCGAGACCTCACCCACCTCTGACGGTCGCCTTTTCTCCTTCGTCGTTGGCCATCCTGTGGAAGGCCGTAGGAGCGATCCCAACGGGGAAAGGAAGCTCGAAGACTGAGTTTCCGAGTTTGAAACTCGTCTTCGTCTCCACGCGGCTTACATCGCGAAGACAGTGCGGACGGATCAGTAATCTAGAGGGAGAGTTGGTAAGCTTCACTGGGTAGGTCGTACCTCCTATAAGCATCACGATTCCTCCTGAGGGTCGCCTCTTCGTCGGCTCCACTCCTGTAATAGTCGCACACGGCCTTAGGCAGCGTCTTCAGCGCCTTCTTCTCCACGTCGTCAACGCATAATAGCGGAGCCAGCATCTTGAAGCCAAACGAAACTCTTCAAAGGACAGAAAGGGAGAACTCGGTGGAGTCACGGTATACTGAAGAACTCAAGATAGATCGATTTATGGTCGCGCCTGCAACCACGAATGAAAACAGAAAACAGTCGAGGACAGGTCGAGAAGAGAGATGTCTTCCCTACTTTGATAAGACAACACCTACTGGTCGGAGCGGTCTTTGGACCGTCCTTCTGTGGAGCTTCCCAATTGAGTCCTAACCGGTTTTGTGGTCGAATCGTTTGTTGCTCTCCTATGAAGAAGTCTTCAAGGAAAGTTCCATTACAAAAAGAACCATTAACTGATGGTTAAGGCAGCCTATGAAAGGGATAATTGACGCGTGGATGTGCAAAGGATACATATGCAAAGTCTTCGTCGTTCTTATTTCCAGCGAAAAAGGGGTTTCAATCACTTCTCTTTGTAGAAGTGGGCTGTCAATGGGTTGGAGGACGTGAGTTGTCGAAGACCGAAGGCTTTCGATAGCCTGGATCTGCACGATGACGATCCTGGACTCAAACTTGTGGAGCCAAAAATGATCACACTTGGCCGCGGCTTGCCAGGCTCATGAAGTTTCGGTCTTGATGCATGTTGCCATCGCTACGCCTATGCTTCAATCGATGTAAACCACGTAGAAGCGTGACTCTCTTTGTAACAGGTATCTTTAATGTCAAGGGCCTATGGGACAAAGAGGACATGATTAGCGCGGACATTTGTGTAACCAGCATAAGGCACAACGCTTAACTGATATAGTGTAACTGATATAAGAGAGAAGGTCAAGATGGGATAATGGGATAAACAGGGAACGTGACAGTCCGCCCCGGCGAATGGTAGTTGCGAATAGACTTTTTTCTTTCTTCAAATTCCATAATGAGAGCTTGAAAAATTAGTCCTCACGAGCCTTCTTCATATCCGACGTACATATTTACATGGTACGGACAGGGCGCGGGAGAATGGGTGACAGTAAAGGACCGAGCGGAGGACAGCGGTTTTTAGTTGCTTTTTTTCGGTTTCTAGTTACTCTTTTTTAGACGGAGGACAGAGAGGATGGGAGGGACAAGTGGCCGCTGAATTACTGGAAAGAAACTCTTAGAAGCAGGGAGAATGTTTTCCCCCAAGTACACAGAGGGCAAATGAAAGATGACTTGGTCAGGGACAGAAAGGGAGCAAGGGGATGGATGGGACAAAAAAGGGTCACGGATGTGCCCGATTTTTGTGAGGTCGACGTCTTCATCTAGGAAACGTTGCAACCGTTACATCATATGGCGCCTCTTTGCAGGCGGAGGTGCGCCCTCGGCATGCCGGCTCCTCTTGTATGAGCTCGCCTCCCTGTACTCCTCGCGGCGCCGATCGTGCTCGATCGTCCGCCGTTGTCACGACTTCCGCCGAAATTGCGGTCTTCGCGATAATGCCGGTCACGGCGGTCTTCTCTGTAACTGCGGTACTTATCGTCCCGGTGTCGGTCGCTTCGCTGGAACCTGCTGTCTCGGTGGTATACTCCGGAGCCCGTAGTTGGCATACCTGTACCTGCCACGAAAGTGGGCAAGTGATACCGTACAGCGTGGAGGAGCCTGCGGCGGACCAGGGCCGATCGGAGAAAGAATCCTTTCTACCGTATCGACGATATCTTCGATTGTATCCTTGGCCGCTATGTTATTTAGTAGTTACTGAAATGAAAGTATTTTATGGCGATCAGAAATAATGGCTGGAACTTACTAAATGTTGAAGAAGGTTCTCGATGAGGTCTTTGGTCCTGAGCAGAGTCAAGGCTCTGAAAAATGGATTCAGATGAGATCCACCGCCTGAAGATCAACTTACCTGAGAAAGCATCAAATAGGCAAATCCGCGGCAAAGCGAAGCCCACCGGCTTGCTCGCGATTAGTCAGAGGACACGAAAGGGTCATGGGATCGATGGCGGCCCTTGCAAGGAAAGGCTTTAGGCGTCGCGGGGTCGTTCAGAGTATGGGTCGGGGATCACAGGTCAGCCGATGCACCATGAAGAGGAACGAATGGTGGAATATTTTAGCATCGTCTTGGATCATAACAAGTTTTATTGCGGCACCGACCGGGGCGCGGCACTAAAGGGCAGATGGGTGAGACAGTACACGTTCAAGGAGGGCGTCGAGGGAAGCACGAGATGGGCCGCGCGAAAGAGGCGCCTAGCGCCGTCGGACAGCTGTTTGTCGACCACAAACGGTGTGCGATTAGAAGGACTATTAGAAGGACGTGTGAACAGTCTCCTTGTGATCCATCAGTAAGCACAGAGTGGCCGATTTCTTCATGGCGATTAGGGCATTTGGAAGGCGAGTCGCGGCAAGATGCTTGGACCGATGGATGCCTAAGCTTGTTAGAAGGCCGTGTGCGAAGAATCCCGGAGATTCAGTTACCCCCTGAGAGATACAAGTGATTTACTGTAGTTAAGTCCCGAAATCACACAGGAGCCAACTTGTTCATTGTCGCAAATTCCATTGCGAGCAGCCCGACGTAATGCTCTCTTTTGTTATGTTTTGACTGTCGGAGGTTTTATGGCCCCGACGCGCAACCCGGCTCGACAAGAGAGGTTGCCCTTCTGTTTCCTTCTCTTTCCTCGTCGGTCTTCGAATCTACCCCATCCTGGTGCATCGGATTCTGCGCGGTCCCCCCGGAGCACTACCATCGCCGGTATCGCCCCGCGGCGATGGTAGTGCATGGCGATTTTGGCCTTCAACGCTGCATGGCAGGAGTTCGCGAAGATAGAGAAATCGGCTCACCCGAGGCGAAGAAAGAGAACGACTAAGGAGCGAACAACGTGATCGCGACAGGGAGTGGAGAGAGGACCTACGCAGAGGTTACGAACTAGGCGAACAATGGCACAAAAAAAAAAGCACGAGAAGGTTTTTGTCGCTCCTTATCTTTGCACTGCACGCGCTCGACACTTGAGATTTGACATATTTGACGCTGGAGATTTAACACCTCAGCAGCGTCGCGTCACACTCACATTATTAACACGTTCATTGTCGTCGTTCTACAATCCACGACATGGACGGAGTTCCGAGTGCTTTCTGGACGCACTTGTGGGACATCTTGCTCCCATGCGACGTCACGGAGGCGAAAGAGCTTTCCGGGCCCTTTGGAGAACTGGCGGAGACTGCGTTCCACTACATGGTACAGTATGTAACTTGCGTGAAAGACGGCATTGAGGAACGGCCATATTTGCACTACTGGTGCACTGACAATAAGCGTGAAGTACGTGCGTCCGAGGAGATTGACAGTGTTCCCAAGAAGTTTGTGCGCGATCTCACATTTAACTTCAAGGACGCGAGGCCCGAAAGCGTATCCCGGGACCTGATCCCACGCTTCCCCCGCGCCTGTCCCAACTTTTATTTTCACTGTTCTTCAATCAGCGAAGCTTGGGTGGACTTCGTCTGTTTGTTGAAGAAATCAATCCAGGTTTTTATCACGAGGAAGCTGGACGACAGATCAGTCGAACTTCTGCAAAGAGTCGTCGACGCTCGGAAGCTCTCTTGATTACGGTGTATGAAGGTGTCTGCGAAGACGGGATTGTATCGGTGCTGAAGTCCCTGCTCTGTCAAGATTATTTTCATTTTAAAGAGTTAGAAGTAAGGACTTTTAGAAGTAATGACCTTTTTTTCACAAGACCCCGGCAGAGCGGTGTCATCTACGAACTACTGCAGTTCTGGTCACAGAACAACGAGAAGCTCAGAGGGAAACGTTTGGTTTTAGCAAATGACTGGGAGGAAGGCGTCAAGCAGCTAGAGAAGTTCCTGACCTACAGTGCCTCTTTCTCGTTTGGCCTTCTCCGGAGAATGACGGTGTTCATGGCGCCATATTTTGTCCTCCCTCGGGTTCTTAAGGTGTGCTCTAAGGAAGAGTGCGAAGTGATCAACAAGGAGTACCGGAACAAGCAGATACGCTTCTACAAACCTTCATGTGTGTACAAATTCGAAGAAGGCGAGGGAAGCGAACGACGCCGCCTCTACATCTCCTTCGACTGTGCCACTGAAGAAGAACAAGAAACTGGACGACCAAAATGGCCTGCGTGCCACAGAGGAGTCGACAACCTTTGGTTGATGCGGGCTACCAGTTTACTCCAAGTGTTGTTCGCCTGAATTCAGTAAATGTCTTACGTTATTTGCTGATTTTCCCATTTCATGCTGACAATCCTTTGCATCTCACTTCTTGACATTGGTTTTACTGCTCTCGTGTGCCTGTTTCCTCGTTTTTCGTCGCTTTCCTCGTGTTGTTCGTTTGATTTCTTGTTTTACCTGATTTCAATAGATCTTTTAGTGTTATTTGCTGCTTTTTCCATGACACTCCTAGTTATACATACATTGCGAGATATCGGCTATTCTCCTTCAAGAGAACGGGTCTAGGACACTTCATCAGAGAACGTTTCTTCACGCGGCATAAGACTAGAAAACATCGACAAAGAAGCCAAAAGAAGTTTGCAACAAACTTTACTTTGTAAAATGTTTCCGTTCGGCGAAACGTCTTTCGGTGAAACGTCCGTTCGGTGAAATGACTTTCGGTGAACTGACCGGACCCCCGCTCTACATACAATGCAATCAGTCTTAAACTCCGCAAAATTTTCATTTTTAATTTATTTTATTCAAAGTCAAGCGAACAGTACATGCAACAAAGTGGTGCTCCTTATCAGGCCAAGGTCGCTGTGTCCGTTGTGGCTCGCAGGCTGGCACGATTGTCGAGTTCCTGGCTTTCCTTCACCGGCACATTCGAAGGAGATGTAGAGCCTGCGTCGTTCGTCTCCCTCTCCTTCTTCATACTTGTACACGCAGGAGGGTTTAGTGAATGATGTCTTTCGGTGTCGATAGTACTTGTCGATGTAGTGACATTCTTCTTGAGAACACTTCTTCAGAGCTCCGTTCTCAGTGAGGCTTTGGTCGCTGGTCGTCCTGTGCTGGATAAACTTCTCGATCTGCTCGACGCCGTCTTGACGAATCTTCCAATCCTCTCTCACTATGAGATTTTTGCCTTCGAGTTTCTCGCCATTTTCCAGCCAGAACTGCAGAAGCTCGTGGATTGCGCTGCTCTTCCAGGGGCCAGGACAGTACTTCGCAATATCTAACTCCTCGAACTGCTCTTGACAGAGGAGAGATTTCAAGATGTCCATCATGCCACCTACGCAGGCGTCTTCAAATCCAATGAGCCTGGAAAGCGTGGAGCGTTTAACGAGCTTTTGGAAAAGAAGTATACCTTCTGCGCCAAGCTTACTTGTTATCGAAATACATCCTATCGTCTTCAGGGAGCAGGCAAAGGCGATCCAGGCTTCGTTGATGGACGACGAAGGGAGCACAAACAAGCTTCTAGCGTAGGGAAAGCGCTTGATGACATCTCGGCACACGTTCTCGTTCTTTCCGTTCGCTAGGCTGATCGTTACCTGGCGCACATTCTTCACAGGGAAAGACTCGATCTTCTCTGGTGTATGCTTCTTGCGTTGACCGCATCCAGAGCGGAGAGAAGAGAATTTTTCGACACCGCCTTCCACGAGGCACGAATATTCGGCGTTCTTTTGGCACGCCAACTGCGCCAGCTTACCGTAGTATCCGGAGAGTTTCCTCGCTTCCTGAAGTCCGTTTGTGCAAATTCCATCTGAAAATAAAGTTTTGCACACGCTTTCACAGAAGACAAAAGGAACGGTATTCATCTCGAGGACTCTGGGTCGCGAAGGTAACAACTGAATGGCGACGAACACGATAAACCAATGATCGAGAGTCTCCGTCCTCAAATTCGAAATTCGACAAGAAGCGATGCTTTCTCAAGTGCGAAGAAATGCGTCGCAATTGCGAAATTTTTGCTCATTTGCAGTGACTTTCGAAAACATTGGATGTCAAGTTTTCTGGAGCTCGAAAGTAGGGGAGAAGAAAAAGAAGAAGTTGAAAAGATACCAAATTTTTGCAGTTTCAGGGATAGGGTCAGGAGCCTAGCTACAAAGAATGACTAAAAGCCGCCATGTTCGTTTAAACATGGGTAAGACACACCAGTTCAAATGAATTTGTAGCCCCCTATACTCAAGAGATACAGTTGGGATCTTAAACAGCTTTTTTAAAGTCACATATTACTTTGACAGAGATCTAAACATGTCCTCGGTAGTATAGTGGTGAGTATCCGCGCCTGTCACGTGCGAGACCCGGGTTCGATTCCCGGCCGGGGAGTAACCTTTTTCATAGGAACGATATTTTAACTTAATTCCTTAACAGCGTAGTCTTCACTTATCAAGTTACCCTTTTCTCGAGGCCCGGTACAGAATACATACATGCTCCTCATCTCCCTCTGTTGTCCCCGTTCCAGATACTTTTTCACCCACTTACCCTCCGAACGGTCCTGACGCGATGAGTCATTAGGGCCAACCCAAGTCGCGCGGCCAAGTCGTGACCCGTCGGACGCGACTTTTTTTCGTCGCCACTCACGAAACCCTCTTTTGCACCGATCCATCGGACGCCTCTTCGCAGAGTCCGAACTGAAACCAGCCTAAAAACTGAAACCGTCGCGGCTACCGTATCCCCTGCGGCGGTCTTCCGACGCATCTGGCCGTCGCCAAACAACAAACACGTTCAGACTGGCCGACGGCAAATATTTTCGTTGCAGAGTGCCGGTTTGGACGAACCGCTCTAGGCCGGCTATTCTTAGACTACCGTCAACAAATCCTCCATTATTATTGGACGCGCGGCAAAACAACTCTCGGAGGAGACGGCCTGTGCGAGCCACGTGGCTAGGATGGTCGAATCAATACACAAGACGAGCACACACGAATCCTAAGATGAGTCAAGTGCACGGCGATGCATCTGCAGGAGTGGAGAGGTGGCGATGGCAACTACTTCTACTTGGGGATGGATGGTTTAACCACGGTCCATTCCGTGTTTGGAGAGTCGGCAAGGCAAAGGGATATCTGGACAGGACCTGACGAATATTGCCTTGAAAGTGGCTTTATGACGGTGATAGGTTTCACATGGGTTCACTAAGGCTTCTATAGAGACTTCCGCCGCCTGATATGTGCTTGTTTCTACGATATTTACGTGCTACATATTTGCGGTTTCACGACTAGATCATCCTAGAACCATATAACCGAATCTTCACCAAATAAAGTATGCAATGAAGTACATATTTATGTTGTAATCTTGCCCCCTTATGCTTACAATTATCGGTGCCCTACATGTCATCTTCGCAGCCCCCTCCATGGAATTAACTTCCTTAAAAGCTCCTCCTTTACAGCTTCAACATTTATTCCAATGGACTGCGATAGATAGATATTTAGTCACACAAATAGAACTTATAGAGCATAGGGCCTGGGAGACTCTCTTAGTTAGGCACGGCGACATCAGTATGTACAACAGGAACGACTCTCGCCACTAGGCTCTCGAAGGGGATTACCGGCTTTGAGGGGACGCTACGGACGGGAAGACTAAACTGGGGCATACGGTAGGCGAGCTCACGCAACTCCGGAGAGCGTCGTGCTCCCGGTGGACCGCCGGCGGTGGCGGATCTTCTCCACAGCAGTTAGTTCGTCCTTGCAGTTCTCCTTCTCGTCGGGCATGTGCCAGGCTGCGGTCCTGAACGGAAAAGCGGTTAAGAGAGCGCAAAAGAAGGGAATAGGCTACCTGTAGACCTTGGTGTGGATCACGTTGGTCATCTTCTTGGCGCTGTAGAAGGCGTCGAAGAGCATGCGGTACCAGAACTCCTCCTTGGACTCGGGCGTCTTCCAGGGGAATAGATGCGCTCGGCGCTCGAACTGCTCCTCCGAGACGAGTTTGTCGGCGTGCGCGTGCACCACATCGCCCAGGTCCACCTTGCCCAGCGCCTCGCTGAAGCCCTCCTTGCTGCGCCAGAGGACCTCCTCGGGCAGCCAGCCCTCGAACGCGCTCCGCAGCACAAACTTCTCCATCTGGTCGGCGATGAGCTTGAACGAGGGTGGGAGTCTCGCCACGAGGTCGATGAAGCGCTTGTCCAGGAAAGGCACGCGGATCTCCAGGCCGTGGCAGGAGGTGGCGCGGTCGCAGCGGAGCACGTCGTACTGGTGCAAGTGCGCCAGTCTCCGCAGAATCTCCTTGTGCAGGTGCGCCGAGCTGGGAGCGCGCTGCATGTACGCATAGGAGCCGAAGAGTTCGTCGGCGCCCTCGCCTGAAGAAGGCAGAGTTACTTGAATGAATCTTTGAGGTAGTTTAGATCTATTTAAATCGACTTTATGCTTATGAACCTGAGGTTTTGAGGCATTTAACATTGTTGTCTTTTGCTTTCTGCAGTTTGTGCTTCATGTTTGTTGCAAAAGCTGTTGTTTGAACAACTGATACGAAGTACACTTGGAGAGACGGGAACCGGTCCAAATGTCCGATAAACTGTCCCAGAAATAAATTGGCCGTTACCACTTAACCACTAGGTTTTAACGGAAAAAGGAACCTATCCGATACTTCAATCAATTCACCCGATAGATGTGCCAAGTCAGATTAAAACCCTTTGTAGAAGATCCAGCCTTCGAGTATTTCAAAAATCTCCACCCGAACCCAAAACTCACCCGAGAGGAGGACCTTGACGTCCGAGGTTGCGGCGATGTGCTTGCAGAGGAGGAAGTGCGGAATGCCACAGCGGATGATGAGTGGGTCGAACGTCTCCAGCGCGTAGATCACCTCTGAAGTGGCTCATTGGAGAGGGTCCCACACCGGGGCACCTACCTGGGACGATGTCGATGCACTGCTCGGGCGTAATAACGAGCACCTTGTGTGGAATGCCCAGATCTGTGGCGACCTTCCGCGCGTTCTCCAGGTCAGGTGAGTCGCCGAAGCCCACGGAGAAGGCTACGGGCTTCTGCTTGAGGAAGCGAGTGGCGATCGAGGCGACGAGGGAGCTGTCCAGCCCTCCGGAGAGCATAAATCCAAACTGGCGGTGGCCCATGAGGCGCTTCTGGACGGCTGAGACAAGGATCTCGCGCACTTGGGTCAAGATCTAAGAACGAAGAATATGGTGAAAAGGGGGCATCAAGGGGAAACGGACCAGCTGCTTGTTGATGGAGATCATGCGCTCGGGAGTGCCTGGGATGGCGAAGTACTGCTGGAAACGGATGTCGTTCCGGGCACCAGCGAGCGAGATGGTCCCGCAGTGTCCGGGCGGGAAAACTTCCACGCGTTCGCACAGGTCGTGTATGCACTTAACCTCGGAGCCAAGCACGAGTTCGCCTGAACAAGAAACACAGGGTAAGAATGCCCTACAATAGGCGCGTACCTTCTGCGTCGAATCCATAGAACAGAGGCCGGACTCCCATTGGGTCTCTGCCTATGTACACGTTCTTCTCATCGGCCATGACGAAGGCAAAGACGCCATCGAGAGCCGCGCAGCAACGACGAAGGTCACCGTGCGTCCGGAAGGCGTGGAGGATAGCGGCACAGTCGGAGCCACCGTTGCGGACCCGGTCCTCGGCCAGAGGCGAGTTCTTCTTCAGGATCTCGTGGTTGTAGATCTCACCATTGCACACCACCGAGAGGCTTCCGGCGACGATGGGCTGTTCGCTGGCTGCGTGTCCAGGCTAAATCCCGAGGTGCTTGGAACTTCTTTCCTGCGCCTACCTGCACGATGGCGAGCCTGTGGAATCCGAGGAAGACGCCTGGCTGTACTTGGGACACGACGGTGAGGTCGGGTCCGCGCCCCACGATCTTCATGAACTCTTCGGAGTGCTTTTGGGAGCAGTCGGCGCCCAGCAGAGCCCAGATGCCGCACATGACTTGGGAAGGAGGAGGCAGAGGGTCTAGCGAAGAGTCTCGGGAAAGAAGGAGCCGGCGCCGTGCAACTCTGAAAGCACACGCCGTCGTCGGAGAGTCTGGAGAGGAGAACAGCGATCGCGCACTCTTGAAGTCCCCCGTTCAATGTAGCCTCCTCGGCTCCGGCGGTGTTTATACAATAAAAAGTAGGCTCAAGAAGCGGGTGGCCGAGGATAATCGTCGCCCGAGCAAACAGAGGCGAATTTTTGCGGCTGCGGGCAGACAAAGTGACGCGGAGGGCCGAACGGGCGCACTGATACGGCCGAGGGCCCGGCGCCTCAGGTAGCTTCACCTGACGAGGGCGGACCGTTCAAAAAACCGTAGCCAAAACAAACAGCGCGCCGCGCACAAGAAGTGCGCCCTCACGAAGGAGCGAGGGCGGTTCAATTAAGCCAGAATAGAAGCCGCAGAAGCCCGAAATAGCCATCGGGATCTGGAGAGCCTGAACCTAAAAAGCGAGCTTCGGGACCTTTTTCGCTTCGGGACCACAGCCTCTGCGTCATGACGTCGTTTTGGGACCAGCGCGGTCGTGCGCCAAAAATAAGAGTGCAAATAGCGGTTCGTTCCACTTGGCCCGACGCACGCAGACCGAGTGGCGTCGGCTCCTCCTTCGGGTCGGGAGCCTTCTCGGCCACAAGCCGGCGTTCCACTTGCGCCGGCCGGTCGTGTCGTGACCCCGCGGGACCGCCAGGGGCCAAAGGTGAAGGGTCCGAACAAATAGGCTTTGCGGCGGCGCTCTGTTTTCGCTCCTAGCATCTGAAGGTCCCAATTTCAGAAAGACGAGATGGTGAAGACGATGCGCTCGACGAAGCGACTCTTCGACTACAAGAAGTTCTCGGCCACCGGTGAGTGCTATAGGGGAAGCAGTGGCTCCTGGCCAGCCGCAGGGCGCTTTTATCCTCGCCGCTCCTGTTTGCTCGGGCGGATGTGGGTCCATGCGCGCGCAATGACCAAGGGAACTGGATTGTGGACGGAGACTGGGACTCAGTCTGCCAGGATGCCAAGGAAGCGCTCGCATCGGAGATCACAGATGAAGGGCCTCAGGTGCTTTGGTTTAAATAGTGCTTGGAATACATTCCAGTATGAGCTCACTGGAGAACTTAGGAGAACCTGCTTTCTGTTCCCAGTCAGTGAGATCTTTTGTGAGCCAGACAGATTTGAGCCACTGTAAGACACTTATACTTACTTATTTAATGGGCTTACTTAGTTAGAACTAACGAAGCAGGTCACAAATTGGGCTCAGATCACTTCTCACTTTTAGAGCAGTAGGACCATATTTATCTGTACTGTAAGGGACGCATATGCGAGTTGCCTATTGGGTGTAACTTACCGTCAGCCATGAATTGGAGGGACTGAGATCTGCTATAACAGAGAAACAGCCCAAAGATTTGCAAAGGAAGCAACGCTGTCGGAGATTGCAGACAAAGTGCTTTTGTTTGATTCCCATAGCGCGAAAAGCTTCACGTAGCATGGTCCCAAAGGAGTCTCTTACGTCATGAGGCCATATGCACGAAATATGGAATTTGCTTCCTTGTTTTCTGGGTGCTCGGATACTTGATTCTGCTAACCGGAAACTACACTTGAGGATTACCTTTTTTATTGTATTGTGTAGGTTTGGTTTTACCAGAATATGAAATCCTACAATAGAGATGAATATCGATGGGTTTATCTCAGCGTTTTTTCACACCTTACTGACTTTATGTTTCATAACTTATAGCTCCGTTTCTGATACTTCTTCTTTATTAAAGATCCAAACCTATTCCAAGCTCCTTCCTCCTTTTGACTCATCGCTCCGAGTGCAGAGTCCCAACCTGACGTCACCTGTGGCCAGAGTCCAGTTGCGAAATGTAAACCTGCCTCTCTGAGTCACGTCGACGGGACTTCCTGCTCCTGTTGGCCAGACGGAAGCGCGATTGACTCATAGCACAAAGAAAAGAAACAGGCCCTGTGGAGTCTCTTTGTTTAATCTCGACGCTTTTTGTGAGTGCTTGGCCGAAATGTGGTTTCCGCAAAGCAAAAAGGTTGATGAAAGATATCTTTTTGGTGACACCGGCTATATCCACATGAGTCAACAGTACACACAAGAGAAGAACCATTCTTCTGTTTCTTTGGATTTGAGGAATTCACACTGATTTAAGGAACAAATTGCAAAAAAGTTCAATACTCAACCGTTCCGCAAGACCTCGTCAATTTCCAAATATGCTTTGGCTCGAATTAAATACACTTTTTCTGATATATAAGAAATTTTGGTGCGTCAGTACATTGTTCTTGGATGACACCTTTAGAAACAAAACTCTTTGAAATTCCACTTATTTCCCCAGTTCAGGGATCAAGCAGATTATACAGAGCCACATCAACCGCCCGTCCATTTCCTTTTTCTCAATCAACAAGTACTCAACAGCTGTTTAAAGACTTAAAACCTAACATTTGAACTGAAGAATCAAGTTTTGGTTAACCCTGTCATAGTGAAATAGGCCCCGGATGGAACTGATCAAAAGCTCTTGCACCCCCACCGAATCCAGAGATCAATAAGATCAAGAAGCCACCGCCCGTCGCTTCTCCCTCAGCGCTGTTTCGAACGTTTTGGAAAACAGCGGCCCAGCGGCCGTCCGCAAACATAATTGTTTACAAAATTGCGTCAGCGCTGACCACAACTTGTTTCTGCTGCGGAAGGAAGCGTGCGTCTCTCAGAACTTGCGGACCACAATCCGCTTATCCCTCTGTTTGCGCAGAGCCAGTGACCGCCGCCGGTCCTCGGCCAAGCTACGGTAGCCCGAGGCGGCACCGGACCTCCAGGCAGAACAGGTAGCCGCAACCGGAACCTGGTCGCGCCGTCCTCCTATAAGACGTGGGCTTCCTGGACGTATGCATCGGCTTCTCCTCCGCGGCTTCCTCCTCAAACACTTGTGACGCTCGTGGCCCTGTTTGCCGAGAGTGTCTGGGCTAATTTTAGGGCTCCGGTGCGGGCATCTGCGCGGGATACGTGGCGCCCCGGCCCTCGGCCTCGATCAAACAGAGCCGAGATGTAGTGTTGGCGCGGAAAAAGCGCAGATACGTCGACGGTCCAAAATTCATTCGGATCAAAGAGAAGGGTTAAGAGCCAACTTTCCGAAGCCGATCTAAAGAATGTCGTCCAAGCTAAAAGCGATAAAATTGTGAAAATTTAAAATTGTAACAGTTAAAGCGGTAAACAGTGGCTTGGGACAAACAATATAATCTAAATTAAACATCGATCTTCCGTTCTACCTCACCATAAGACTTTAAAAGATTAATTGTAAATGTTGACTGTACTGGGTTTGCAGTTCAAGATTGTCTTAACTGATTTCTTCACCGTTAAATTAAATGTAGAAATCCAATGAAAAAAGCAAGGTTTGTAAGTTTATCATCTCTTCTGAAGAGATGGTGAAGAAGGGTCGGAGAGGCCTCTTTGCTTTAAGTGTGGAAAGTCTGTTACCGAGTCTCTAGTCCCCCATATCTTTGCGGCCTCAACATACCATACCCCATAACATATCTTTGCCGACTATCAGCACCTGGGCCTGCCCACTAGAGCGCATCAAGACGAAGCGTCACCTGATAGCCACTTAGCGACTCGCGCGAATTAATTCCCACGGCAAACGATCGCTTTCTTCTCGGCGGTGGTCACTCAGCCCGTTCCCTCCGCCACTCTACAGCCTCGGATTCCAGAGACGCTGCTCGACATGCCCGCCTCGGTGCACCCCCTCGGATCGGAGATCCCACTGGCGCCACCAAAGCCCGTCCGCTGGTTTCCCTCCTTCCGATTCCTCACCGCGGTGCTTCTCTGCATGTGCTACGCGAGGTAACCAGGGAGCTTAGACCCTTGAGATCTTCCTGAATGGAAGAGAATTTCTAAATTAGATGTTCCAAGTACCCACAGTCCAAAGCTAATACTCCCCTCTAGCGTCCACATGATGAACAGCAACATGGGCATGGCGATCGTGTGCATGGTGAACTCGACGGAGTTCGACGACGCCAACGCGACCCTGGACCCGGATGCGGCGCCCAGGGTCAACTGGAACCCCGACGAGCAGGGCTACATCTTCAGCGCCTTCAACGCCGGCATCCTCTGCATGCTGGTGACCGGCTTCCTGGCGGACAAACTCAACGCTAAGATCATGATCATCGTCTCCGTGGTGCTGGCCTCCGCCGCCAACGTCGCCATTCCACTCATGGCCCAGATGAAGTAGGTCCCCCTACGACAAGGTGTCCACTCTTCTCGTTCCAGTGTGTGGTTTTCCATCGGGGCGCGCTTCGTGGTCGGATTCGCCGATGCGCTCATCCAGCCAGCGGTCAACTCCCTTGTCACCCGCTGGTTCCCCGCGTCCGAACGCTCCTACGCGCTGGGTCTCGCCACGGGCGGCCGTCAGATAGGCACACTTCTCATCGTGCCCACTTCGGGCGCCCTCTGCTCCCAGACGCTCTTCTTCGGCGGCTGGCCCTCCATCTTCTACGCCTCCGCCGCCACCGGCGTCTTCTTTGTCGTCATCTACGCCATCATCGGCGCCGACAAACCCTCCAAGCAGGTACCGTATTCGAATCGACTATCGTACTCTATATTAAACCGTTTAGAACTGCATTGGCGATGCCGAACTCCGCTTTATCACACAGTCCAACGCCGAGGAGAACATGGGCCAGAAACGGAAGGAGCGTGAGGTGCCGTGGATCCCGATCCTCAAGTCCGTCCCCGTGTGGGCCGGCATCGTCTCGGTCGTGTGCCACGAGTTCCCTCTCATGACGCTCATCATGTTCCTGCCCAGGTACTTTTCCAATTACTCAACAAGCCCACTGACCTTCTTGTTCTCAGTTACCTCCACGACGTCCATCGCTATGACCCTACCCAGAACGGAATCCTCAGCTCGCTGCCGACGCTCTCGCTGTGGGTGGCCAAGATCATCAGCTCCTACGTGAACACGTGGATGCAGGAGAAGACGAGCATGTCGCCGAACACCATCTGCAAGGTGCGTCCAGGAACTTTAACCATTCGGGGGCTCGGCCTGAAGTGAGGGGAAAACTCGCCCTCTCTGCTTCGAACAACGCAACTCAGGCCCGTTCAGATCCTAAACGCGATCGGCTCGGTCGGACTCGGTGTGTTCCTCTTCCTGACCACACTGCTGGACTCGTCACACGCATGGCTCGCCGTCGTCTTCCTCTGCTTCAGCATGTTCTGGGCCGGCTTCCACACGCCCGGATGCCAGTACGCTCTTGTGGCGGTGGCGCCCGCCTTCTCCGGCGCCATAACTGGCCTCACCTTCTTCTTCGTCGCCATCTCCGGGATCATCAACCCTATGATCACGAAGATCATTGTCCAGGTACCGTACCCCGTCCGGATTCTTTATCAGACCAGTTTTGAGTGAAGCGGAGTTGCTGAGTTTTGCAGACCAGATTTTGCTTTTCCAAATTAACAGAAAACTGAGGGAATAGTTTCATCTTGTCTCATATCGCGACCGTGGAAGTTTCAAATGCTTGTAGACCGGCTCCAACTTCGAGTGGAGCGTCGTCTTCAACATCTCCACGGTGATCGCGCTTATCCCGGTAGTCATATTTACCATCTGGGGCTCTGCCGAGGTCGAGCCCTGGGCCAAGGCCACACCGAAGACCAGCACGCCTTACAGCAACCCCGTGCCGCCACTTGCCATCGAGTACCCCGAGAAGGAGCAGACCGAAGCCATCCCGACGATAGCCTGAGTGGACACAGATTGTGCCACGTCTTGCCATGAAGCCCCTTTGTGTATTTATTGTTAAGTTCGCCTGTTCCGACCTAAAGAGGATGACCCTAGACACGTATTAGATGCGCCGATACTCAGTTTTTGTTTTGAGAATAATTCGTTTGAATAAATCGTTGTTAAACACTAGGCCATGTCCATCGGAAGTGTGTTTCATCTGTTTTCAGGAAACCTGCCAAGAAGAAGAGAAGATGGAACAGAGGAAGCAGGAGCAGACCTAGACTCCAGACCGCTATCCTGCAAGGTTTGAGCTGAGCAGACGAGCTGTTGCACTTTTGCGTCTACCAGACCTACAACCGGATCCTCGTCTCCCCCTCCGTCAGTTTCCGGTCCACCGCGACCACTAATCCCCTCCGTCTCACTCCTGAGTTCCGCGATTTGCATCGTCGTTCTTTGATCGCCACTCGTCTGCAGCGCGTTGGTCCCGCCACGACCGCACTGAATCTTATCGTTCTCTCGTTCTGACTTCTTCGCGTCGCCATGGTCACCACCTTGGACTTGGGTAGTCGCCCGGCGCCTTCGAGAAGCGGACTTGTTCGATGGAAACTTGATTGCGGCGTATTCGCTATCTCGTTTTTCGGTGTTTTAGTCGTTCTTCTCGGGTGCCACCTGCTCCTTGGCGTGTTTATCTCTTTCGCGGTATCTTCTCGATGATGATCTTGGATGTTTCAGGCAGGGCCGGCCAACATGGCTTTCACATTTGCGGCGTTTTGCTATCTTATTGCGCTTATCGCCATCGCCTTCTGCATATTCTTCGCCATATTCACGGTACGTTTCCTTTGTTTGGTAATTGCGGTATTGATGAATTACGGTGTTTGCCAGTGAGAAGGGCTGACAAGTTGAGAAAACTGATCACTTTCATCAGTCAAATTGTTTTCTATATTTTTCTTTCTATACGTAGCGAAGTGAAGAAGGCACTAGAGATAAGAATAAGCTAGGGGCCGCTATTTATCAGCTCTGACAGCTTTAAGAAGTACTGGAATGATGGAGTGCGCCACTTGTTGTTCTTCTAAAAAAGCGAAGATGGAGAATTCGCATAGATTATGTTTAATCCAGCAATTTTGAAGAAAAAAAAAACAATACAAAGCCCAACAATGGATAATGTGGGGTGTAAAAAGGTGCCCATTTTTGCCTGTTACGTTCTGAACAGTTTCTACAGCTCAATTGATGTACAACAATGATAACAATACCGTTTAGGTTATTTGCATCGATGAATTACGAACTGACTACAAGAACCCGATTGAACAGTGCCGCAACCTGAACCAGGTATGTCCCCTCTTCTGTCCGTATATTTACCATCTATTACAGCTGATCCTCCCAGAGTATGGTATTCACCTTATCTTCTCCATCCTGTTCGTTTTGTCGGTCCAACTGGGTGCGGTTATCTGGAATCTCCCACTTCTGGCTTACCATATCCACCGGTATGTTCCCTCGTTCCATCGCAGCTTCTGATCCATTCAATTTTCAGCTATATGAACCGACCTGTGATGAGCGGCCCAGGCATCTACGACCCAACTACCATCATGAACCAAGACAACCTCTCGAAGTCTTACCGCGAAGGGTGGGTGAAACTCGGGTTCTATCTGATCTCGTTCTTCTACTATTTGTACGCCCTGATCTACACACTGGTTACCACTTCTTAAAGCTAAGCAAGAACCGGTTGTTGGATCAAAGAAGTTGTTTATAATATGTGTTTAGTATATAAATGTCCGACCTGTCTATGGGTGCATGCAGGCTCATGGTTTTTAGTTGGCCTTCTTGTTTTAACAATCTCGCCGTCGACTGAAACTTGTTTTCTAAGCTTATGGCAAGACATATGTTGCCTTTTCTCGAGCTGAGAAGGCGCCGCTAAACACAAAGCGCACACATCTCAGATGTGCGCCAGCTGTACATACCTCGGAGGAAATGACGAAAACAAGTGCCCTTCTACTTGATCGCCCGTGCGGCGAGGTGTCTACGCGTCGTTTCATTCGGCCGACCTCCCGACAGCGGTTTCTTGTTTACGCCGAAGGGCACCGCAGTCGCATCGATTGCGCGTCGTTCGGATTGTCCCTGTTCGCCGCTACTTCAAGCGCTTGGCCCTCCAAGTTTCCATTTCGGCCAGCTGCTATGAGACAGCGCGAAGTCGATTGCTTCTCTTTTAAGTCGCGTCAAACACTAATTGCGATTTCAGCATGACAGCGGACAAACCGCCGATCTTGGCGGCGACGCTGATCTTCTTGGCAGCGGTACTCCTGTCGCCACTGGGAGTGGCCTCCCAGAAAGTGGAGTGGGACGTCGGGAACTATCCGAATCCCACGGCCAGAGACTTTAGGGTAGGATGGAACTCTCGCTTGTGAGACGGGGCTGGGTGTGAGGAATGTTTTGGATCTGTCAAATCGTTAGGTTAGGCTTTGTGCATGCAGAGATATTTCAGTCGTTCCTCGTCTGGGAAAATGTTGAAAAATGCATAAAAAATTAATCCTTCTCACATCTTCTTCTTCCAGAGATGCAACATGCGGACGACGGCACAGATCTGCGATCCCGACAAAGTGCTCGGAGAGCAAGCGAGGTACCGTCTCAACCACGAACTTCACCAGCTAGAGAGCAGAACGCGTCAGGTGAGTGCGAGGTTGATGACATGGATTACGGTAGCTTGGTTTCAGGACCACGGAGGAACATTCTGCCAGAAGAAGGGCATCACGGGGGCGATGGCGATCGCGAAGCACGTCCGCGGCGGCTCGGACCAGGTTCTCTCTGAGAGAGGGCCCCCTGTGATAGGCTTATGTTGAGGCTGTGAAAGCTATGGCGAACGACATGCTTCGGAAGTGGAGCCTGGACGACCAGTGCCAGAAGTCGGTTATCATCGTGGTCGCGACGGAGGACCGCAAGTTCTGGGTGGCGCGGGGTGACGCTGTGCCCGTTTACGCCCAGGTAGGTCGCCATCAAGAAGGACGGTTACCCGAACAGGGCGCTCTAGGAGTTCACCGACATCTTCACGGAGCAGAAGGCGCTCTTCCAATCGGGAGACTACCAGCAGGCGCTGACCAACATCCTCCAGAAGACGTGGGAGGTCGCGTTGTCGAAGCAGGGGCCGCGCACCCAGCCTGAACCTCCGAGAGGAGGTGGCGGAAGGGGATTCGTCGACCCCGCTCCCAGTAAGTTCGGAGTTGCCGCCTTGAAGCTCTAATAGCTACTCTGTCCTCAATGTTCCCTTTGTTCAGGTGGCAAGGGAGGCGCCGGCATGCCCTCCTTCAAGTTCCCGAAGGTCCCCGGCTGGTTCTGGCTGGTCCTGGTGCTCGTCATCGTTCCCCTCCTCTGTTGCTGCTGTATCTGTAGGGAGCTCTATCCCAGTCTATATCCACTCCTTGAGCTTCTAGGCTATTGTTGCTGCTGCAGGGGAAAGGGTGGCGAACCCTCTAGTCCTCGTCGCCAGACGCCGGCGGACGTCGATGGAGGTGGACGATCCCGAGGAGGAGGCGGAGGACTGAACAACTTCTTGGGAAGTCTCGGGGGAGCGGGTGTTGGCTCGCTCGTCGGACGACTCTTGAGCGGTGGAGGAGGAGGTCGCCGAGGAGGTTGACTTTCGTTAAATCGACTTCTGGACCAAGTCCCGTTTCAGGAGGAGGAATGAGTGGAGGCGGAGGCGGAGACATGGGCGGTGGTGGAGGCCAGCAACCGTATCGTCCAAGTCGTCCTGCCGACACAGGTAACCGCATTTCCTTGGACTGTGGAGAATCAAGTGAACTTCTAGGCGGACTCTACCCGGAGGCGAAGGTCCGCGACGAGGGAGGCGGAGGAGGGTGGTAGTGACGCTCCGATCCCTTCCGTCGCTTCTTCTGTACAAAGCTTCTTCACATATGCTTCAGACGTCCCTTGTACATAGAACGTTTAGCTTTTCCACATCCTATACTTTCCCACTTCTCCAAATCGCACCGTTATCGATAGGCAAAAGGCGCCATTGACTCCCCTAATCCCAAAGGCCCCGAAATGTCCCATGCGTTGTAATGCTCCGGAAATCGCTCATAATCGTCATCTTTATGAACGTTTTATGAAATGCAGGAATAAGTTCAAACGGTGTGTATTTGACAAGAACGATGAGATAATAGGCGGGGACGTCCCGGGAGATTACGCTGATCAGATCAGAGGTGAGGACTGAGATTCAGCGGCAACGAAAAGTGCTTAAAGCTCTAAAGAGACTAGACTAGGGAAAGGGGATACAGGGCGGACGAGAGCACGAGAAGACTACGACGGGAAGGGCGCTGTGGGATGCGGCGGCGGTGCGGCACCGCCGCAAGCGCCGAAGACGGCGTTCGCCGAGTTCGTCGAGTTGCTGCTCTGCAATGCCGCCGTGGTGCCAGACGCGGTGCCTGATGCGGCACCGGACGCGTCACCGCGTGCGGCACGCACCGTGTTTGACGAGAAGAGATTGGAGCCGGGGAGATTGGGGAAGCGAATGCCGATGTCGCGGGTCATCTTGGCGGGAGCCTGAAAGCGAAAGGTGAGCAGAGGAGGGACCCGGGGTCCCCGACTGACCAAGCAGGCGGGGAAGGAGGGGCAGTGGCGGGGGCCCCGGCAGTCGGGATATCTCGCAGCGTCTACTTGCGCGACGATCGCTAAACGGAACGCGTTGGAGTGCTTTGGAAAGGGACAGCGAAGAAACTGCGAGATACGCCGGCGCCGTGACGGTGGACCATGCGGCGGCGGAGACATGCCAAGACGCATGCGGCGCGCGGCCAGGCACGGTGTGCGGCGGAGTGTGCGGGAGAGCCAGTGAACTGCGGTGGCTGGGGAGAGTGAGCGGTGGTTTGATTCTTCGGGATGCTTCCCTCGGATCCAAGCTCTCTCTCCCTGAGTTCAAATCGCCTCTCGCACCCTTAGCCACGCACAGTCCCTGCCTAAGCCAAACACACTCACTCATGAGGTACCAGGGTGGCGGTTAGTAACGCACGAGAACACTGTTAGTGGGTGTGGTTATTGCTGAAGGAGGTCGAAGGCAGCTGGAGGAGCGACGGCGCGCTCTGGTTCGGCGCGATGAAGGGGGCGCCGGCACCCGACGGCGACGTCGCGGGCTTCGCCGCGCGCGGCAGTGCCTTCCGCGACGTTTTCCGCGAAATCAACGCCGAAAAGGACGTCTAAAATGGAAAATCTGGCGGCATTCAGGTGGCGTCCAGGAAGAGGACAGCGGCTGGGGCCGAGAGGGGCCAGAAGCTAGAGGCACGAGTGGACATGCAGCATGCAACCTGACCGAAGCCCCCCGCTCACCTTCTTCTTCGACTGGTTCAGCAGGTCGCGGTAGATCTCCGAGCGTAAGAACCGCTGATAGCTGTCGTTCTTCATCAAGCAGAAGATGTGGTCCTGCAACGAATGGATAGGTGCAACTTCCGTTTGGCGAATATCGCACGAATATTGATTATTCCATCCACTTTGCATGTAATCTGCATACAACATGAATTTAAATTGAATTTGGGCTGTCCAGGCGAATTATCGAAAGCGGCGCTGCTATGAATATTCGGTGGCGCTGATCAGCTTTGAGGCTTATGTCGCCTAATGAGGTTATATCCGGCTAATCACACAAGAAGCTTACTTTGTAGAAGCTTACGAGCGTATAAAACTCAAAGCTATAGATTTGGGTTGAGATAAGCCTCCCGGTCTTCTTTGGGATCTTCTGCTCTCCGTTGAACCTGGTGAACCCAACGAAACCCCAGGGGCTTCAGCCTCATGAACTGTTCATGCATTATGGGTTAAATTTGGAACTTTTCGTTAAAGACACTTTCATATTCAAAGCTCCCATCGGCTCTGACTTACCGCTGCTTCGTCGAAGGACCACCGATTCGGGTTCTTGAGATTCTCCTCGGTGATCTCCATGACCTTGCAATCGATGTTCACAGGTGAAGTGGCATTGGTGTCGATGAACTCGTTGTAGATCTCTGTGACATGCACGGGCACCATCCGGCAGTTGCACTTCCGCAGCTTCTGCACCTCCTGCCAGAAGCGCAGGTTCTCGCCCGAGTACTCCTTGTCCAGGAACTTCTGCAGCGTCTCGCGGCCCAGGCTGTCGATCAGCAGCTCCTCGAACGACTCCTCCCAGAGCTTAAGCCGGCGCGTTGAGATGTCACCCGTGCTGGAAAGGTCGATAGGGTGGTGGTGCTGCTGTGAGACTCACATCTTGTCGTGCTGCCAGAAGTCGACGGTGTCCGAGATCCAGGGGTTGGGCTGACCCTGGAACGGGTCCATCGTGGAGCCCGGCGGCGTGAAGAAGGGGTCGAAGACGCGGCGGTGGTCGAAGTACTGTAGGTAGCTGAAAGGAGACGTGCGCCTAAGGTCGACTCCAGGGGACTTACTTCTCGACGACCTTCGACGTCCGAAGCACGTTCTTGGTGAGCCGACTCTGCAGCAGGTTGATCTCCTGCTTGAGCGTGTCCTGGACCTGTGTACACCTGCGGAGTCCCGGGCGCTGGCTGTACGTCCTCTGCGAAGGCTTCGGCTCCCTAAGAAAGTGCCATTCACTCCGCAACATCTCTCTGCGGCTTACGGTGCGGTACTTGCGGAGCTTTCTACGGCGCCCTGAACGTTGCCATTTCCCGTGGCGTTGGAGGTGGACGCTGAAGACGAGGCCTGATGTAGCGATGCGGCCGCCGCGGATGACGAGAACGGCAACGGCAGAGGGCTTCCCGCTGCGTTCGCCGCAGCAGCAGCCGCAGCACTGAACACCGCGTGACCCGAGGAGCTGTACTTTGGCCTGCCGGAACGACTCAACTTCCGGAAGTCCACTTCGGTCGTGTTGACGCAGCCCGGCACTGGACGGTGCACATCCCAGAAGGCGCGCTCCTGGCTGTCCAGAATCTGGCGCTCCAGTCGATCCCGCTTCTTGTCCACTCTGTAATAGAGCCTTGAGGGGGTGACCTTCCCGGAAACAGGCGCAAGGAGTTTTTTTGTGGAAAAAAGCCTTCGTGTTTTGATCTCTAACTTCTTCAACGAGGGGGAGGGAACGACCTACTTGTACTGGGCCTCGGCCTGCATGAAGACGAACTCCCACTTGCGACTGAACATCTTCTGCAGCTTGGCCAAGTTCTCCGCCTCGAAGTCCTCGAGCTCCAGATGCGCCTTGTTCTGCATCGTGCGCTTGCACAAGTACACCGCTGAAACGGGTTCCGTGGGAGCGCGACGGGGGGCGCCTACCGTAGTCCGTGTTTTCCGGTTCCCAGCAGTTCGAAGGCCAGAAGTAGGGCGTCTGGAAGCGGTAGAATGTGCCGTCGTTTTTGACCGTCAGCACATGGTCGTCGATTTGGAACAAGTACCCGTGGGAGGCGATCAGATGTGCGAGGTGCAGGGCGTCGGCTGAAGGAGGTGGGTTGGAGGAGGACGGTGGTGGGGGGACTTACCCTGGTCGGCCATGTCCAGGTTCTTCATGATCCACGCGATCAGGTCCTGTCCAGTGAAGACCGAAGGCACCTTGGACAGGAAGCTCTTTACCGTCTTGATGGGCACGCCCGTCTCCTGGAAGCGGTGGTGACATGTAGAGAACAGCGCAAAGTAACGGTAATAGAGCTAATAGGAATGAAAGTTTGTGGAAGCTACCTACAGGAGGGAATTACACCTGCCTATGGTAGCCAGCCGACTAACAATGCCTTTTGTTGTTCTATGGGAGGGTAGGGCACCAAAGGACATGATTTACAATTCGATGTGGGCCTGTTTTTGCATAAAACTTCCTCCACCCCTTGCCTCCTGGAAGGGAATCGATCAATAGCGCGTGATTCTATATTTGCTGCGGGAGGGCGTACTTTGAGAGCAGCTCTGACCGGAACTGTTGAATTTTTATCTGATCTGAAGCTGCTGTTGAGTAGAAGGACTCCGTGAATCAGGCCTTTCTGGTAGAGCATAATCGCGAGGGGGACTTTGGCTATTACGACCCGAGAATGTACCTACAGTCCTTGTTTTGGTGTCACGAGGAACCGGGGCTGCAACTGTGTATATTGATATTTCCGATCTGATCTAATAGTCCCGGCTGGAATGGAGACCCAAAGCAACGTTGCCTAAGGTTTTGCCTTTTGAATTTCTGTCCTCGTTTGGAATCAGATGCACAGAAGTCGAAAGCGAACAGATTCCGATCTAGCTTCACGCTTCTTGCCTAGGTTCGCAGCTGTGATCTCGATTCCGACGAATCTTAACACTTACAAACATAACACTTTTCTTGTCACATTCCTGGCTTCTAAAACAGTCCACATCTGAATCATTTCGCAATCTATTCTTCAGAATATGCCATTCCTAGCCTTTTGCGCTCCAAACATCAACTTCCAGCTGAATCCCCAGGCTTTGTGGCTGTCTCCAGCCCAGGTTTTTTTGTAAAGCGGATCTGCCCCAGAGCTGCATCCATGCTAAGACCCTCGCCGGCTCCCTACCTGGTCAAGCATCATGGTCACGAGGGCCTCCATCTTCAGGTAGATCATGTAGTTCGGGTGCTGCGCGGCCGCCGACGAGGGATTGTCGGCGGAGGTGACGCGCAGCCGCGGGATGGCCATGGCACACGTGCTCCTACAGATGGCTCCGGGGAAGCGCTTCTGCTGCTGCTGCTGCCATCAGTTATCGTCGGCTCGCATCTGAAACGATTCGGCTGCTGCGAGGGCGAATCGCTCGAGCACACGGAGACGCCCCTGAGGGCATTCACACGCCGTTAAAATTTCACTCGCAGCCTCGCTCCTCGAGGCAATCAATACGGGCCGCTCTTTGTCAAATAAAATCCCGTCCGCTTTCGAGCTGCGGCGCCGTGCGAACCCGCCACCGCCGGGAAGGAGCATCGCGACGCGCTCAGGTGCATCCGGAGCCGACCCGGCGGGCTACCGTAACCCGGGACCGGCTGGCGGAAAGGGGCCCGGATTAGAGTCAGGAAGCGGAGCAAGAGGGAGGGGTAAGCAGTGTGGATTCACGGGTGGATTCGGCACCTGCGGAAGCGCCTGCGGGATGCCTGCGGGACGTATTTGCGGGGGGCGAAGGAGCATGCGGCGGCGGCGGCGGTGGGAGCTAAGGAAGCCGGGGTGACTTGAAGCAGCGGCGAGCAGGCGCCCTAGTGGGCTACGATCAAGAGTTCCTTCTCGGAGAAAGAGACAGGGCGCCGCCGCCGCGGAATCGATCGGCGCCGCGCGTCGCGGCTCGCGTGCGGCGGCGACGGTGACGAGGCGGCGGCGGCAGAAGACAAGGCGAGCTCGGCCCGGAATCCGCGTCCCGGCTGCCACGATTTCCACGACGACTGCGACTTCCGCGGCGGGCCATGAGGCCGCCGCTCCGCCGAGGAGCGGTCCCGGCGCCATGTCCATGAAGCTGCTCTCCGGCATTCAGGACCTGCTCGGCCTCCACGACCCAGCCATGCCCGAGGAATCCTGGAACGGCGCCATCCTCACCCCGGCTTCCGTAGGCGCCGGTAGGCCCGTTTCTCACTGGGGACGGGACTCGAGGCTTTGGGAATTTGCGGCCCGGTTCCCGGCCTTTAGGGCTTATTTTCGCTGGCTGTTTTCTTGGGTTGAAGCCCTAGGAGGGTGACGTATATTTGTGTATTTTTACAAAGTATTTTTACCCTAAAAGCTTCAAGTTTTCTGGTACCTAGGACTCACACAAAAGTAGGGGGTTATCGTGGGTTTATTGGGAAAATGCCAAGATTCTACTTTCAACCGGAAGTGGCTTTGGGGGTCCGAAACATTTGAAATTTATGGTCTTTGGTTGGTCTTTTATTTGCTTTAATTTCTAATTTGAACCTGTCACTTTCAGTTCGTTGCGGGACCAAGGTCATTCTTGGGAGGGCAGAACCTTCGTTAGAACAGAGCCAAACATCCAAGTGGTGTTTTAGAGAAAGACGAAAAAAGACAACGAAAGACCGGCTAGAAAGGCCAAAAGTTTCGGGTATACTGAAATCATCTCCGCCTATGAGTTTTGGAAGGACTCTTCTTTAGTTAAGACCACTTAAGACTCTTCTTTCTAAGGGTGACAATATTCTTGCCAAAAAGCTAGATATTTGGTAAACAAGGGCCCAGAACCCAAAGCTTTTCTTAAATGATTCTTGGAGAGATGCCAGCATTTCACTTGTGGTCTCTCTCCTCAGTTCGCTAACGGGTGGGGTTCAAATTCTAGGATTTTACAGAGAAGCTGAGGGGTTCTCAGAAAAGGGTTGGGGCTCCCACAGAAGGTTGCAGAGGGGCATCTGTTTAAGGTGCGGGCTCCAGAAGGGTTGCATGATGAATGAATCCAGAACATCTATAGCGCAGCATCAAAACCGGCCGTACATTCCTAAAGTTTCGGGTACCCGAAACCATCTCACTTAAGACCCTCGGAATTTGTGGCCAGCCCGTTGGCTCTTCTATATTTCTTTCCCTCGCTTTTTTCGTTTGAAACATGCGAGGCGAGGAGTTACACACTACGTTTTCAGAAACAAAGTCTTTTGCCGCAGTTTTTGGATGACCCGAAACAGGAATCTGAAGCTTTCGATGAGAGAACTGGGTATGGGATTCGGGAGTTGGAGAGGATTTGGAATTTGTGGCCCATTTGTCAGTTATGTGCCTTCTTTTTTGCTTTTTTTCTTGTCAAATGCTACATAACAGTGAGGATCTTCTAGAGTGATTTTGCTTTTGGTTTCGCGTGATCAGGATTGTGAAAATGGGGGGGGGGGGGAAACTAAGGTTGCCATACTTCAGTAGCATTATTTTCGGTATATATTTTTATTTATTTTTCATTTTTGAAGCGATTTTTAAAGTATAATCTGACCTAAAACCTTCAAAAAATTTTTTTACATTTTTTTCAACAATTAAGATCCATTTCCAACCTAAACTCTCACCTATTTCAATGAAAAAACAAAATCCCCAAAACATATAAAACGACTATACCCACGGGCCACAAATTCCAACAGTTTCGGGTACCCCAAAACCTCTTCTTCTTACCCCCTTCCTTATCCCTGCTCTCCCCGTTCCAGAGGACCAACGCGTCGCCCGGTGCTCCCACACTCGCCGGGTCCACTTTCCCCCCGAGGACCGACTCGTCTCCGGGTTCCACGAGCCCGTCCAGCACCCCTTCTTCGATGAAAACCGTAGGCACACAACAGGAAGAGCTCTCTCAAAGACCGATTTTAGGCGTCATTGAATTCGAGGAGATTCTCAACGCATACCGTATGGCCTGCATGATGAATCGCCTCTTCCCCGACCAATCTGTCGAGGAGCAGATCAAGGTACCGGATAGGTTTATTTGGCCGAGCCTTATACGACCCCTTCCAGGCGTTCCACCGCTTTGGCTCCGTTCGACAGGAAGCACTCCTTCTTAAAGGTGAGCCTGACTGTCAGGGCCCGTTTGACGTCTTCGTTCCAGGAATTCGCATGTCCAACGACCACATCAACTGCCTGGAGGAGATCTTCCGACGCGTGCAGTTCGACGTCGTTGACTTCCAGTACACCTTCCTTGACGACGACGTGCGTGGTGCCCCTTGACTTCGAGACCCTGGACCGTTTCAGATGGCCGTGAGTCTCGGCGAGATGATCGAGTTCTACGAGTCCGCCGTCAAGCTGAACGTCTCCTTCAACAGCGAGATCAAGTTGCGCGGCTGGCAGGCCATCTTCCGCGCTGTCAAGAATGTAGGTCCCGAGGGGAAAAGGCCTTCTTTTTAGGACCCCAGGGCGCTGGAGCAGCGATGATAGATCGCTCTATGCCTGGGTTCATTTGTCTTCTTCGGATTTAGTTGTTTAGAACCGTACAGCCTTCGATCGATAGTGGTCGGACTGCGTTCCCACGATGAGTCACCTGAATTCGATTACGACGGAGCGAATCTATTGACCTTTGGCGCAAATTATTCCAAAGCGCAGTTCATTTCAAGATCTCCCAGATAGATAGATGACTCATCATGGGAATGCGATCGGACTGCAGATAGCATGCACAGAAACATCGCATGACCTAACAGGATCAGAATCCGGACTCTTCTAACCTCCAGTATTCAGAACACATGCCTCGAGGAGCTGAACATGCGCTACACAAACGTGAACGACAAAGTGGTGAGCCTGATGGCGCGCACCTTCCGCGTCTCGCCCGCTCTTGTCAGCCTCCACCTGGAGAACGTCGAGCTCACCGGCAAGAAGCTCCTGCTGCTCACCTGCGGACTCAAGACGAACTGTGTGCTCAGAGAGCTCTACTTGGGAGAATGTGGCCTCGTCGCTGCTGACGGGACCCATCTCTACCAGTTGATCACGTCCAACTCCTCCCTTCAGATGGTGGACCTGCGCCACAACCGACTTGGGGTACGTCTTTGGTTTTAATCTCCGTCCAACTTCTTCCTTCCAGGACGAAGGCTTCCGCCACATCTGTGATGCTCTTAAGCACCCGGATACAATCGCCAGAAGCTCCTTGTCCGCGCTGGTCATGTGGAACAACGGAGTCACAAGCGCTAGTATGGACTGCCTCGCCCAAGCCCTGGTAAGCCTCTTGGACTGGGCCCGTCAGGAATCGATTCCTGCTTCAGATGAGCAACACGAAACTGGAGACTTTGAACATCGGGAAGAACGCGCTCTCCGTAGAGGGGATCAACGCGCTGAAGCCGGCGCTCCAGAGCGGCCGCTGCATGCTACAGCGCCTGGGGCTTCAGCACACAAAGTTGAACTGCCAGTGTAAGTGTCCTGAGTTAGGGCCAGGTGCTTCCATTTGATACAAGCATTTTCAAAATCAATACCCATAGATTACTATATTTGAAATACTCTACTGCGGTTCCTGGCCCTCTACCACCTTCTTCAGCCGCGATTGTGCTCGCCGAGTGCATCGCCGATAACGATACGCTGGTGAGGGTGGACCTCCGAGAGAACGACAACATCGCCTCCGCCGGGCTCTTGGCCCTCCACCTGGCGATGAAGATGAACACGTCGATCACGTCGCTGGACCTGGACGCCTCGTGCACGCTCTCCAAGAACAGCAAGGTGGTCGAGTACCAGGACCAGTTCCAGCAGTACTTCGACGAGATCCAGCAGTTCTGCCAGCGGAACCGCCAGAACGCACTTAAGAAGCTCTCCGTAGTATCTACGGCCTCCTCCTCCGCGGTCTCGGAGCACGGGGAGGAGGAGGCGGAGAAGGAGGTCCCGGTTGAAGAAGGCGAAAGTGGAGCCGAGTCGGACGCCACCGCCACGGAAGAGTCCCCGGAGAGTGATCCTCCCGTCGTAGTCGTCATCCCGGAGCCACTGGAAGAGGCGCCACCAGTGGCGAAGGCACCTCGAAGGCACAAGGTCAAGGAGCTGAAGAAGTTCCATCGATCCTCCTCGCTTACCTGCACCGAGATGGTCGAGGATCTGAATGTAGGTTCTTTACATAGTTGGGTTTGGGATTATCGGATTCCTTCCCTCCCCCCACACCTCCTCTACCGTACCCCTCTGCAGGAACGAGTGCGTCAGATGCGTTCATCGACCTCTTCGCTCGAGGAGACTATCGCTGAGTCCGTAGCCACCATCAAGAAGCCCGTCATCGTAGAGAGTCGCCCGTCCATCTCCAACCTCTCCAAGAGTAGGTTCCCCCATCAGCTTGTCCTCTACAGTCCTACCGTACCCTTCAGGCGAATGGGGTCGTTCTCCCTCGCTGCCGGACCTGCCGAAGTCCGTGGAGAACGGCGCGCCCGCCCCAGTGCGTCGTGCGGGGCGCCGCTTCTCGGTCTCTCCCTCCACCAGCGAGGCGGCCTACTACACGCCTCCCACGCGCTTCAAGGTCCAAACTGTGCCAGTGAAGCCCATGACGCTGAAGGCCGAGGCGGGCTCCTCGATGACGTGGCACAGCGGAGACGCGCCCCGGGGTCCCCTGGTCCTCCCAGTGCCCAAGAAGCCAGCCCCCTCCACCTCAAAGGACCTCGATTGCGTCAAGAAGGTCGTCGCCGACCTGGTCAACTACTGCGTCTACGAGGTAGACGGAGCGTCGAAACCACCCAGAGTTCCGGGATCCTCCAAAGCCACCCGAAAGCCCGAAACCCCCTCCAAAGATAGTTCCGAGAAAGTCCCGAAGAAAGCACCGCCGCAGGAGGGCGTCAGCGACGTGGACGAAGCCGTGCGGGAGACCGTGCGGCACCTGGTGCGCGAGGTGCTGCTCGCGGAGAAGCAAGCCGTCGCAGGGAAGCTGGAGCGGAAGCGGAACTCGATGCGGCGGAGCCCCCAGCACTAGGAGACGGAACCCCTTTTACCTCTCTGTGATACTGTATTCATAGTCTCGCGATGTTGTACATAGCCCTCGACCGTTGTTGCTCAGGCCGGCTGCCACTACCGTACCCCACCTCGGCCTTCTGTGATAGCTCTCTCTGACATCTCGCCCCGCTACTCTAACTCATGCTTTCGGGTGTCCTCGTAACAAGTAGTACTCTTCGAACGTTCGGTCAGGGCGCAGGGCCACGGTGTTCAAACCAATGGCTTTACAGGGTGACCATGAACCATGCAACAAGATAAAAGCCTATATTCTTAGAATGCACAGAAGAAGTCGATATTCATGAGGAGTTTGTTTGGATGATATGAACTGCATCTTCGTGAAGAAGATTTCTCTCCTTCTTCACCTGGAGTCAAAAGGGCGCCTCAGTAGCAAGTGATTTCTTTCATAACTGTGTTCCGATTCCGAACTTTTGGGAACCCTAATCCGAAATCCTGACCGAAACCGTCCCGAACTCGAGATCGGAACACATGCCTTCTCCCTAGCTCGCCTCTCGTTTAGGTTTATGAGTCTTTTGCTCCTTTCTGCGTTGTTTTGTTTACCTTACGCAAAACGTAGCACCAAGAGATGTCCAAGTTGCCATTCTGACGGTTCCTCAAAGGTTCACTGATAAGAAGCTAACACCGACCACAGAAGCAGAGAGAAATTCCTTCAAGACACATCGGGAAGATGAAGGATCACATCATTTTAGCAATTCTGTTCTTCTCTCCTTGCTGATGGACGAAAGCAAGCGGCGCGGGAGTCGTTTAAGTAGGGCAGTTAGGGTGAATCGTTCTACGCCCCCAACTGGGTAATCATTGAAAAGGTGGCTTATATCATATGTAACAACTTGACGTTTTAAATGCTGAAGGGAACACATCGGACATCGTACTTTATTCCACAGAACTTAACGTGTGACGTTCTTCACGTTCAAACAGGCAAATAATACGCGGAAGCAATGGGTTTCCCGCACTGAGCTGACTCTGTTGTTGTTCTCCCTGTGATCGAAGTCGATGTACATCCGACGCACTTGGCCGCGCTGCTCCTCTTCGAATTTGTAAACACAGGACGGCTCTTCGAAGATGAACTGCTTGTGTCGGTAGTACTTGTCGATGAAGTCACACTCCTCCTTCGAGCATTCATTTAGAGCACCGTTCTCTATCAAACCATTCCAATCTAGCTTCTCTGGAATGGTCCTGCGATTCATAAAGTTTACGAGTTGATCGATGCCGCCTGCGCAGTTGTGTTTCAAAATAAAAGTTTTTCCTTTTACTTTTGCACTGTGCTTTAACCACAGTTGCGCAAGAACGCTGACCAGAGTGCTTTTCCATGGTCGATACCAGGAATTCTGTATTTCCAGCTTTTCAAACTGATTTTGGCACATAAGGTATTTGAGCACCTCCAGCACGGATCCCTCACATGCTCGGTCAGAAATCACAAGCTGGGCAAGTTTCCTACCCTCGACGAGCTTCTGAAGAAGCCAGACCGATTCATCCAACAGCCTTCTCTTGATTACAATGCAGATCAATCTGTTCAGCGAGCAGAGAAGGTCGACCCAGGCGGCGTTGATAGAGTTCGAGTGAAGAAAGAAGTAATAGAAGGAGTAGGGAAAACGCAGAATAAGATAGCGAGATACATATTCATCCTTTGCGTCCAAAAGGTTGATTTTGACACTCTGAACGTGCTTCTTGAGGACAGATTCCATCTCCTGGACTATGCGCAGATGGCGACCAGAACTTTGGTGACGTATATGTCCTCGCCTTTCCCAACCATCTTTCACGTCGCTGACATAGAAAACTCTGTTCTCTTTTGCGAAGCGCCCATATGCTCCGAGATTCCCGGAGAACTCCTCCATCTTCAAAAGCTCGGACCCACCTAACATGGCGCACACATGCTCCCAGAAAGCAAGCGGAAGTCCGTCCATCAGCTCAATGGTGACGAACGGATCTGCAAAGAATAAGCGTCGAGAGATGCGATGAGAGGAAAGGTGACAAGATTAGCACGAGGAACGCACCAACGTTGGATGAGCGCGATAAGACTGTTTAGGAAAACACGGTTTCTCAGAGTGCAAACTGAAAAAGAGGCTGGAACGGATATACAGTGCTCGTACAAATTGACGCCACCCCCTTCGTCATCAATACGAAGGACTTTAATAACAGTTTGAGCGACGTAGAAGAAGAACGTAGAAAAAAACGTGGACCTTGGGCCCGAAGAAGTTCGGAGGTTGTCTCTGACCCGTTAAAGTTATACCACCATTTTTCCTTTTCGTCATTCTCTCGACGATTTCCATGTGGATAAGTGACACCATACTTATTTGGAGAATTTTCGGTGGATTTGCGTTAAGTGTGAAGATTGGTTGGCTCGAAAATAGGACAATTACTGATTCAGTGGACGCCAGATCAAAAACTGCGGAAATCCCGAGGTAATCGAGTGCAACCGAGAAACTTTTAAATATTTTCCAGCCAGTTTAAGCTAGCGAAATCAAAATCGGCAATTGTTGGTCCGTTTTTTGACCCCTTAAAGGAGCGAGATTCACGCATTTATTGAGCCAAGTGGAGCTTAAACACAGGCAAACATCACGCGGCAGGAATCGGCAGTCCACAATGACTTTAGTCTCCGAGTTTCTTCTTGTTTACCTGCACGGTAGAATGCGATGTAGAAGCTGCGTTGTTCGCCTTCTTCGAATTTGTAGATGCACGCAGGTTTGAAGAACAGGGAGTGGTGGTGCCGGTAGTACTTGTCGATGTGGTCACTCTCCTGCTTCGAACAGAGCTTCAGAACGCCCGTCGCTCTCAAATAACAAAGGCCTTCCTTCGTCGGCATCTTGGACACGTTGGAGGAGACTGCGGACCTCTGCAGAAGGGATTGGACGAGCTCGTTAACGCTCTTATCTAGGACTACGCTTTTCCCTCTCATTTTCTCACTATTCTCCGACCAGAACTCTAACAGGTCTCTGACGATGACGCTGCTACATGGCTCGTTAATGGTCAGTTCAGCAAACTGGTCCTGGCAGAGAAGACACTTAAGCACTTCTATTATGCTGCCTTCACAGGCTTCTTTAGAAATCTCAACCTTAGAAAGGCTACGATAATCGACCAGCTTCTGGAAAAGTCGGACCTCGTCATCTTCCACCTTTCCTGCAATTAAAATCAACCCTAGCCTCTTCAGTGAGCACGCAAAGTTCACCCAGGCTTCACTGATGGAGGACTTGAAGAGCCCGAAGTTGAAGAACTTCGCGTAGGGGAAGCGCTGGACGAGCTCTCGCGACAGCTTCCCGTCATCTGCGTAAACTAAGCCCAATGTGACTTCCCGAACAAATCTCTTTGGCACAGATTCGATGTCTTCGGTTGACTTCAGCCTTCGTCCGGTGATAATTTGGGACAGAAACCCACGATCGAGTCGAGGTTTTCCGTCATAGTCTTCTGTGCTGGCGAAGTAGGCGAACCAGTCGCGGCATGCGACGCCTGCGAGTCTTCCACAACATCCGGACAGCTTCTGCATTATGGGAAGTCCCTCATCGGATATGAGGGCACACACCCGTTCGTAGAAGGCGAGCGGAATGGCGTTCATCTAGTCGATTCTAAGGAAGAGCGAATGGCGCTGAAGACATATATTTTTGTATTAAGGGACAAAGCGAGGCCACAACGGACGAGAAGCAGTGCAACATTTTAAAGCATTACAACTGGAGCTATCCTGAGCTATGATTTGAAGTCATTAGAGTTGCCACGTGGTTAAATCAGGTTAACAAAATTAGTTCAGTTCCAACTATCTAGTACTGTTGTAAAACTATTGTTCTGGTGCATATAAGATGAGCGATGGTTTGGATGTCGTCTATAAGCCGGGTGTAACTTCGGTGTATCAAGAGACTACAACGTCGTCCGTCTAATAGCGCCACGTTATGAAAAGCAATGCATGAGTACAAACCACCCATACAAATAGGCGATTGGAATGTACCGCATTTATTGGAATAGCTAAACTTTAAACAAGAGATCAAGCAAACAAAATGTGGACCATAGTGGTTGCTAAGATCATGTCAAGATCGTCGTGTCCGCTGTGGCTCGCAGGTCGGTATTCCTTCGCGGTCGCGAAAGGCCTCCCAGCCGTTTGCTCTTCTTCAGTCGCACAGTCGAATGAGATGAAGATCCGAGGACGATCGTTTTCCACGAACTTGTAAACACAAGACGGTTTACTGAATAAGTAGTGGTGGTGCAGGTAATACTTGTCGATGAAGCTACACTCCTCCTTGGTGCACAGCTTCAAAGCGTCCGTCATTCTCCAATGCCTCAGATTTAACGTCCAGTCGTTTGGGACGTCGATCTCGGCGGAACCTGTGTCTCTGTGAAGTAGAAACGTCAAGAGTTGCTCGACGCTGCCCTTGCAATTGCATTCCGCGAATATGTTCTTTCCTTTAAGTTTATCGCTGTTGTGCGACCAGAATTGGAGCAGATCGTAAACAACAGTGCTCTGCCACGGACCACTTCTTGGCTTCCGAATGTTCACCTCAGTAAACTGCTCTTCGCAGAGTAGAGCTTTCAGCACTTCTATCATGCTGCTGTCACAGGCTTCATCGTACACGAGAAGCTCTGTGAGTTTTCGACCGTCGATAAGCTTTTGAAGAAGTCTTATTTCCTTCTGTTCCATCTTGTCGCCAATCGAAATCCACCCAGGCCTCTTCAATGAGCACGCAAAGTCCACCCAACCTTGACTGATAGACGACCGATAAAGAATAAAGTTGCAGTACTTCAGGTAGGGAAACGCTGGACCAAGCTGCGCGATATACTCCCGTTCTCCGCGTGCATTAAGGACAAACTGACACCCCGGACGAACTTCTTCGGGACAGCTTCGATTTCTCTTGTTCTCTGCAGTTTTGGTCCACCAGACATAGGGCGCAGATACATGTTTAGGAGTCGAGGCTGCTTGGTGAAGTTTACTGTTATCCCACAGTAATTAAAACAGTTCCGATACGCGAGCTCTGTGAGTTCTCCATAGTGTCCGGACACCTTCTCGGCATCCGAAAGGGTGCCTTCAGGCAGAAGGTCGCACACATGCTGCCAGAAAGCCAGCGGGACGTCGTTCATCTTCGAATGAATAGCAGCAAGGAATGACGGAGATTGCGTCTTGTGTGAGTTGGCGAATGGTGGTCACAGGATTCCGAGAGACCAGTGTGACGACGGGAAGTGATAATATTAGCGCTATGGATGAGAGCAATGCACTGGATCTGTGATTCTAGAGCATTGGGTTCTTCCGTTAAACCTGCAAAGTAAGTTCCGGACTACTTCAAACAAAATTTCGCAGAGGAAGCCTCACTCACTGATTCTTTTCTGAAGACTACCAAAGAAACCCAAGGAAATGCAATGAAACGCTTATTGGAATAGCTAAACTTTAAACAAGAGATCAAGCAAACAAAATGTGGACCGTAGTGGTTGATAGGATCAAGTCGAGATCGTGCTGTCCGCTGAGGCTCGCTGGTCGTCCTTGTGTCGCAGCCTTTTGCTCTTCTTCAGTCGCACACTCGAAGGAGATGTAGAGCCAACGTCGATCCTCCCATACATAGGCACGGTCCTGCTTGTGGAGCCGAAAATGGGGGGGGGGTCAGCTACAGTATACCTTATGGTAATATTCAGGCAACTCAACTACCGTAATCCTTTCGTCAAAATTCAGGCAAGTCACCTACCGTAATCGTTCCGCCAAAATTCAGGCAAGTCGCTGCAAGGTACATTTGTCGAAAGGTAGCTTTAAGCGTCGCTTCTCTTATAGTTCTTATAGTGGATAATTAAGGAATTTGTCTAACTTATCAAGTTGGCAAGTTTAGTTCTCGCAACAACTTTCTTCCAAACCCAATTTACAACACATCGCACAATACGTTTCCACAATATCATTCATCAGATGTGCGTGCATAACTTCACTCATATGTAAAACCATGCGGGCGAAGGATCGGCTTTCGTAGTGACGGATTCCAGTGTATCCTCCAGCTTTCGCATGGACGATAACATTCTCGAAATGGCGAAAGGCTGGGATGTTATTTTTCACAGAGCCGTAAACAACAGTGAACATTCTCTCCGTTGCTATGGATGTTTTCACCACTTTGGCTATGTCTATTCCTTCCTCAGCAGCGGCCAAGAGAATGTTCGCGTACTGCCGGTGAGTAGCGCTTTTGCTGTGCTCCTTCACTGCTCGATGGAAGTCATAGAGAGTGCTCACTCGTTTCCATGGAGGACGGGAGAACAGACTGGAGAACTTTCTCCCTTTCGATCCTAGCACTGGGGGAGGTGATCTGATTTGACAACGTCTATTCTTCGTGTGTGATCCATAAACAGGCCCATGGAGGGTTACTGGCTGCTGGCCACGGTTAGGATTCCGTGCTTCCTGGAAAGCTTTACGCACCTTGTCGCGAGCAGACTCAACTTGACGACGCCTTTTAGAGGGGATTTCTTCACCTTCTTCTGAATCTTCGGAAGCTGCACGCTCCGTGTCGCGAGCAGGCTCATCTTGACGACGCCTTTTAGAGGGGATTTCTTCACCTTCTTCTGGATCTTCTTCAGGATCATCGTTCTCCGGGCATATCAGTTCCTCAAATTCGTCAGGGTCCAAATTTTCTAATCGTTCTTCATCGCTTTCGTCTTCTTCACTGTCCTCCGATGGTGACGGGCTGCTGCCGGTCGCACTAATCCCCGCAGAGCAAAGAACACAATAAAACCTCGTTTCTCGCGGGTTCTCCACATTTATTCTTGGCTTAAACCAATTCAAGCTTGTAATCTCGTTAATCACTCGAGGCGCATCTTTGCCTTGCGGAAAAATAGGTGCATCTTCCCTTATCAACTCCTTATAATATATATGTGCGCGACCAGCATTGTCTTCAACATCCTTAACCGTATATTTCATCTTCTTAAGTGCATCTCTTTCTTCTTTCGTCCATGGTTCCAGACCAGTGCTTTTTTCGAGACTTTTCGTTACATACATCTTGGCGTTATCCCTGTGCTTTATAAGGTTCGAAACGCTATGCTGCACATTTGAACAACATCGATCTGAGCTCTTCACAGTGTCTTCAATAGATCTCAGAATATCCATCATTTCGCCGGGAGCTACTACTGGTTGTGAACCGCATGAGGTGGTCATAGGCTCGACGTTAACGTTGAGTTCCTCTTGTGGATGAGATTCCTGTTCACCTTCACCTTCTCTGGAAAGATGCCCGAATGAGTCTTCTCTGGAAAGATG